>OZ038505.1:1150000-1185000 GCA_964036315.1 Acanthosepion esculentum
TGGCCACCGTACTTTCACAAAAATTAGGTTGCTGTATATATTCGTTAATGTTCTTTTCTCGTGTTTTGGGAATGATCTCGAAGAATAATCTCTCGTAGCATTTTTTTTTGTTTCTTAGTAACTCTGATCATCCCGTGAAACTGTTTTCTAACATTACTGAAAAAATATTTCAGAGTACACATCTTTTGATATTGAATACCAAGTAGACAATTTACTGTTCAACATCTCTTTGACTTTAATCAAGGTCAAAAAGCCGAGTAAGCTGTTCGAGGTATTTTTGTCGTGTATGGAGCTGGCTTCATTACGGACATAATGATATGAATGGCTTAAAACAACGAAACGGTCAATGATAAGTTATATGTTGAACAAATGATCAGACTTAAAAAGCCAATTCAGCTTAAAAGACCTATAGAGTGAATTTTCAACATGACAATGCTTGCCCTAAACCACGTTGCTAACATGACCAAATATGCAATTAAAGAGCTCCGTTGAGCATTTCTGCTGCACAAGCCATCAGTTTTGTGCCATGCTTTGTACCTGACTGACGAGGCAGATTTCTTTCCCTCAGTAGCTTGTTATTAATTTCTACGGTAGACCAGTTGCCATCCAAGGGTAGAGAACCCGGTCTGTGGGGAGGAATAAACGAGGATTCATACCTTTCCTAAAGGTATTAGCACGTAAGTGAATGTAATAGATTCGACTGGAATTCGAACTCAGCTCCCCGATTCCTCAATCCGAGCCGCTACCTATTACTCCACCGTGCCATATTCTCCTGATTTAGCCCCTTCGGAATACCCCGTTTTTCGGTAGCCTTCTAAAAATTAGAGGAGGGTGATTATTTAACAACAATGTATATTCTTACTGCTGTTACAGTATCCACATAGCCGCCCCGGCTAGCAGAGTTCATCAAGTAATAACAAGTAGCAGTGATCCAGATCTCCAGAGAACATGCTACTTCATCGATGATACCTCGCTGGTTCGCATTAGAATATCTCCAACTTGCTGAATATTATTGTCAGTGTCTGGCGCCCTGATCCTTCTTCGTGCTTCACGATTGCTCCGCCACTTTCAAGCTTCTTGATTCACTCATATTGTCACCGGATTATATTCAAAGAATTCGATGAAATACAGCTCCTGACACACATTTCGACCAGAGAAATTGGATCACTGTTCTTTGTTCCTCATTGGTCTTGAAGTTTTGGGGTACCTTGGTATACTAGTGAGCCAGCCAAACTGAGCTGACTCATTTTATAGTTCACCAATAGAAGAGTTAACCAATCAGAAGGCTCAAAATATTCAATGATACTTGTATAAAGGCGGCCATGTTTTTTCCGGAATATTCACTGCCAGTCTTTGATATCGATGACTGAAGAATTACGGAACGGCTGCTGGTGGTATTGGCGACATAGTCAGATTCAGTAGAGTGTCTGACTCGTGAGTGTTAATCTTTAACGATGTTTCATTGAACAGATTACGTACTGTGCTGGATTCTATATTCATAGACTATGGTGAACATGGTCAACATTTGGTACATACTGCAAGCGGAGCGGCTATGTTTACACTGTAACAGCAGCAAAAAAACTGGTACGATCAAGTTCAGACTTAGATCCGGTGACTAAAATAATACGACCTATAACCAAAGCATAAACAGAAGGCAGGGTGACAAAACTAACGATATGTTATGCCGAGAGTGTGGACAATTTTCGACTTATCCTAATATAAATAAATAAGTATTAAAATAAATCATAAAAACGAACGTATCTATATAACAATTTAATAAAGTGTTTTAAATCACTATTTCAGTTTCCTGGCGTAAATAAGGAAAAAGTGATGCGCCTTAATCTGAGAAATTCTAGAGAAATTTTACATTTATCAAGAGCCCTATTGATATTTTTTTTAAAAAATTTACAGGAGTCACGCATTTCACACGAGTTTTTGCGTGTATTTTTACCGTGTGTAGTGATGTTCTAGAGCAAGAGAATGATTCAGTAAACTTTAGGCAGCGCTTTCGCTTGCAGAGAGCTCGGCGTTGAATTACGTGCATAAAGGACAGGCGCGAAATGTGGCGAGAAAGGAAAGAAAGGTGCTATCAATTTCGGCTACGTGGCAAAGATCAAAGGGCTTAATCAGCATACGTAATCAAAATTCGTATCAGGTGACAGCGATATTTCGTTGATTAAAAACAGTCACAACGTGCATCTCCCGAAAGATGCGATAGTAAAGAAAGCTTATGGCTCGTTTTATAATACTCACACCCACAAAACTCTAGTATATTCTACACACTCTCACCATAATATATTGTTAGGTTTGTCACACAGCCTCCTGCTCATGCGTGCTTATAGCCAGGTCGACTTGTACATCGCAATTTACAGTATATCGTTAATGACACAAGGCCTAAAGTAGAAGGGATGGGGTGCTTCTCACTATCTAACCTAAAGCAATTTAATTCGATTCACAACCTATTAATTTCAACAATTGACACAAACGCAACAAGAACTCATCTCTCTCTATTTAATCAGGACAATTACCAAAATAACGCATTTTAACCGGGGACTTAATAGTACACCCATGAGAGTAAACATTTTAATATATATATATATATATATATATATATATATATATATATATATATATATATATATATTATAATAATTAATTTAATTAATTTCTGATGAAAGGTCGGGGCGATCTGAAATATCAAATATATATATATATAAAAAATATAAATATACAGAAAAAAAACATTCAATTTTTTTTCTTTTAATTGGCAAATTTTCAGTTGTTTTCTGCATATTATATATATATATATATATATATATATATATATATATATATATATATACATTATAATATACAGAAAGAACAGTAACATATATAATCCGGTGTTCTTATTGATATTTTTATTTAAAAAAATCTGTGGTCAATGTAAATTTACAGAGCATAAATATTATAAATGAACTGATTTAAAATATGGTTTCTTCGCTACACAGGAATTACCATGTTTCACAAACCGAAGCTAACTGACCCGAACACCACTTTTAGAAAGAATGTAACGAATTTAACGGAAAAAATGCCGAAAAAATTTTTCTCGTTCAGAAAAAAAAAACAGACATGCGTTGAACGGATGTCAAAATTAGTTGAAAAAGGCACCCCTACACTACCTAGACTTAACCTATTTTTCGAACGTAACTTATAATTGATACAATAATAGTTAATAAAAATGACCACGCTCCCGCCCCTGCTTAAATGATTGGATTTCTCTGTATCCTTGTAAACAAAAAATTATGAATTGTATGTGTGTTTACAACTCAGTAAATTTAAAAATAAGTTATTCCAAAATTCGCCTGAAGATGAAACAGAACTAATGCTTTTAATTTAATTATATTATTAAATTTGAAGTTTTTAGCTTCGGTTTTTGAAACATGGTAATTCATGTGTGGCGAAGAAACCATATTTTAAGTTAGTTAATTTATTATATATATATATATATATATATATATATATATATTTCGCAAATCAAAACCGGATGAAACGAAAGACAAGACTATTTATGAGGGAAGAGGGGAAAGTCTTTATTTCATTGGCTGATGTTGACTGACGTATGTCAATAAGAACGGTCGGAATCCGAGCCATATCTTGATTTATCTTTTTTGCAATGTCGAAGTGCGTAGCAAAACGCTATCAAGGATGCGGCCTGAATCTTGTGGAATTAGGTCGGGGTTGCTGTTGGAGCCGATATGCTGCAAAACCCGAAATCGGCAATGAAGACAGTGCATCACTGAAGACCCTCCTTGTTGCATCGGAAATGTATTTACTCTACTATATATATATATATATATATATATATATATATATATATATATATATATATATATATATATATGAACGAATGAGAAAATGAATAGAATCCAATTCCGACGTTCGTAACATTCAATTTAAAAGAATGCTCAATACAAAAAGTAGAGCAATATTCTTTATTCTAGGATATTACACAAAAAAAACATGTACAAAACGCTACACAAATGTAATCATGTTTCAATGCGTATTAATGCATCACATCAGGCGTTAGTAAATAACTGGTTAGTAGACAATTTATTGAGATTTAAAAACAACATACAAACTCTTTTCATAAGAAAAGGAAGAAAAGAAGAAAGAGTAAGAAATAAAGACACAAGATAAACTCTAATTTTCCGAGAAAAGGAAGTATGAGGAAAAAGAGTGAGACAGAAGTGGGAGGAGATAGCAGCAGGATTTGTTTTGTTTTTATTATGTTCAGTTCGACATTCCAATCACCTGAAGAAGGCCGGAGCGTACAACAACCGAAACGTTGTAATAAATATGGCGACAAAGATGAGGACAATAGTCCGAATAATGTAAATATTATAGAGATATTTTGTTTGATTTGTATATTTCAATATTTTTGTTTCGAGGAAGGAAAAGAGTGAGAATGAGGAGGATACAAGAATAAAAGATGAACGGGATTCGAGAAGACAAAAGATGGTGATTGACATTGTATTTAAATGTCTCAAGATTATAGTTATCAGGGAAGCAACTAAACGGAAGGGAGTTTCGCAGGTGGGAAGTGCAAGAAAAGAAACTCTTGGAGTAGAAATGTTGCATTTAGCTATTTCAACAGTACCACACTTCTTTCTCTGTGAAGCAAAAGGGGAAAGGCAATGATTAAATGCTCACGTACCTTTGTTATCTAGCTTTTAAATAGAATCCATCGTTTTTCGAGTTTCAAAAACATTTCATAATGCTTTTAAATGCCGTCCTACATCTGACTCATCACACGTTCACTTAAGGGCTGAGCAAACGTCAAAGATATTTTTTTAATCATTTCACCCGAAGAAATGGCAGGGGGTTACAGGGAATGAAAGTGAAAGAGGAGACTGAGAATAGGGAGGATTCAGGAAAGAACAAAAAGATGAATGGGATTCAAGAAGATAAAAGATGCTGATTGACGATCTATTTAAATGTCTGATGATTGTATTTATCAGGGAAGCAAGTAAACAGAAAGGTGTTCCACAGGTGGTAAGTGCGAGAAAAGAAAATGTTGGAGTAGAAGTGTTGCATTTATCTATTTCAACAGTATAAGGGTGTGACCAAGATGCCAATCTTGTAGCACTCTTAAATTCATGTAGTCTGGGCATCAGGTGAAGGAAAACTTCTATTTTTCAAATATACAAAAGATGGGATTATGGTGTTTTGTTTCAATCTGCTATTTAAAAAATAGTGAAATGAGAAAAATCGAAAACTCAGATGGTATGGAAAATAACCCAAACAAAAAGGTGGAGGGTGGCATAGATGCTGTAAAATTGACATAAAATCTTTTTTTTTCTTTTTCTATTTCTTTTTTTACAGGTATAACTTTCTTTTGCATTTGATGTCTAAATGTCAATCTAGTGATTTCTCAAAGAACATTACCAACTCCCTCAACCATAGTAATGCGATATTAAATCGTTTTTCTTAAGAAGTAGAAAAGAAAATATTCGAGAAAAATAAGGAAATATTGAAAAAAAGTCTGCTTAGAAAATGTTTCTATTTTTACCATATCTTTGTCTTTGTTCTTGAAGAAATAACATATCGACTCATTCATATCATTGTGCGCACACACTGAAAGTAACAGTAAAAAAAACCAATAATGAGCGGTTTTTTGTTTAACAGCATTTTTCGGTGAATTCTCGGATAAAACAAAACGCTTGATTGGTAATGTGCAACAGACAATATTTCAAATTGAACAAATGTTTGTACTTCCATTTTCCAAATTCTTTTCGTTTTTGCTATTTTCTTGTTTCTTTCTCCAAGATTTTTTTCTTACTCTTTTTCTTTTTCCGATAATTTGGTCTTTTTTTTTCTCCAGTATTTACCTTCCTTTCTCCGATATTATAAATTTTCTTTCTTTCTTTCATTCTTGCTTTCTTTCTTTCTTTCTATATTGTCGCTAATATTATGCCCTTTCTTTTCATTCTTTCTTTCTATTTTTCTTCAGTATTATTTCTTTCATTTGCATTTTCAGTCTTATTCTCTTTCTTTCGTGTTTGATTTCCCTCTTTCTTTCTGTCTTTCTTTTTCTCCATTATTTTGTACTTTTTTCAATATTTTATTATTTCTTTCTCTATTTTGTTTTTCAGAACTCTTTTGTTTGTTTCTTCCTATTTTTATCCAATATTTTCTTTCTTTCATTAACATTTTCAAAATTCTTCTCTTTCTTTCTTTCTTTCTTTCTTTCTTTATTTATTTATTTATTAATTATTTTGTACTTTGTTTTTTCCATCAATATTTTATTCTTTCTCCAATATCTTGTATTTTTCTGAACTTTTTCTTTCTTTCTTTCTTTCTTTCTTTCTTTCTTTCTTTCTTTCTTTCTTTCTTTCTTTCTTTCTCCAATATCGTTGTATTAGTGTTTTTCTTTAACATTTGTGGGGATTGTAATCATTTTAAACGATCAAAATTTTCCCTAAAGATTTGACATTTTTTTCTTTTTTCCTTTTTGTTTCCTTCGTTCAATCATAGATTTTTTCATTCGTTTGTTCATTCCTTCACTATTTTTCATTTCTTCATTTTTCGTCATTAGTTTCTTTGTTTTCGTCTTTTTCTCTTCATCCCTACTATTCTTCATTTTCTCTTTCTTTTTTTTTCTCAAATTGTTTCTCTTTCTTTTCCTTATTTTGTTTTTCTTTCTTTTTCTCCATTTGTTCTTACTTTCTTTATTCTTTTCATAACTTCCTCTTCATTTGCTTCTTTCATTCTTTCCTAGAAATTATTCAGTTTCCATATTTAATTTTGCCTTCTTACTTTTTCCCTCATTCTTTCTTTCTTACTTCATTCCTTATATATTTCATTCATTTGCAACATTTATTTTTCTTGAATTTTCCCATTTTTTCTTTCTTTTTGAATATTTTCATTTTTCTCTTCTATAATTACTTCTACATTTTTCTTTCTTTGTGTTTCAAACTAACATCGAAACATTTTCTAATTTCTACTTGATATGTTGAAACCTTTTCTGTTTGTCTAACTGACCCACGGTGGTAGCACCTGTTAGAGTCCCAGCTATGGGCAAATAGTGAACCCCCCCCCAATCAAAGACAAAACTATGAATATATAAAAATATATTTTTACAGGAAAAATCTCAACATATTTATAGTAAAATGACTAACGACAGAATTTTATTTGTAGTTGAAGGAATGCAATTGCATTCAAAATATTTAGTTGAAGCCATAAAATTATGTTGAGAATATGTACATTTATGCATTAATAACCCATAGAGTTGTTGATATGCCGCTAAACCAAATCAATCACTAGTTGTATATCATCTTTCTTTCTTTCTTTCTCAATATTATATTTTTCTCTTAATTACTTTTATAATCTTTTATTTTCTATTCCAACTTTTTAATCTTTATTTTCTCTATCTCTTATTCTTTTTTCTTTCTTTCTTTTTTTCTTTCCTTTTCTTTCTTTCTTTTTTCTGTCTTTCTTTCTGAAGATTAATATAATTCTACTTTTTAGTCATTAATCCACATGGAACAAACAATTATTACATGTTACCGGATATTTGCAGGAATAACAGAATGAATATATCTTTATAGTACAGTATTCTAGGAGGCACGGTATAGTAATGGATATCGGCTCGTATTGAGGAATCGGAGAGATGAGTTCGAATTCCAGTCGGATCCATTACGTACTCTTATGTGTTATACCCTAGGGAAATGTATGGATTCTCTTCCTAACCCAACCCCAGCAGGACTACTGCGCAAAAAAAAAATCTGAATCGAAATATGCATGATCGTCTAAGCATGTATAACGCATGGCATATTGACTGATTTTAATTCCGGCCATTACCTGTGTGCAGACGCTTCCATATTTTCATAGATTATTCATATTTATCCACTAGACAAGACTAAATAATATTGGTTCGACAAATGCAAATCGACAAATGAGATAGCAAGCTAAGTTCATTTTTTAAAAAAATGCTTTTTGTTTTCTTATGTCGAACAACTAGGCCTGCTGTTGGTCGGGAAATATAAACTATTGGGACACTTCAATGTGGTATAATGGTTAGCTAGCTTGTCACGCTGAATAGTGTGCTAGGTCACCATTAAGTGCCACATACTTTCGGCCTTGTGTCACATCTAAGCTACACTTAGAAAATCGCCAACACTACTGAACACTAGTGTTCATTTGCATACGAAAGAATCGAAGGTGTGGACAACTGTATTCAGGGGTATTTTCTATCTATCTATCTATCTATCTATCTGCATATATGCATGTATGTATATATGTACATGTATATATATGAGGGTATATATATATATATATATATATATATATATATATATATATATATATATATATATAAATATATATATATACATACATATATATATATATATATATATATATATATATATATATATATATATATATATATGTATATATATATATATATGGTGCGATGGATAAATTGTCGTCTAAATGGAGCAGAAATGAAAATAATACCGACATCTCATATTAACAGATATATTTACCAAAATTGCACAAAAAATATCTTGAAGTACTAAAGACAAAATTTATTCAATAAAATCGCTATTGGCTTCAACCGCGGCCTCCAGACAACTTCGGAATCCTTGTTTAAGCTGGTGAATGTTGCCCTAATCCTTGCAATCATGGTGTTACAAGGTATTTTGTTTATTCGCCCACTGGAAAGATGAACGGAGGCACACACACGCACACGCACACACACACACACACACACACACACACACACACACACACACACACACACACACATATATATATATATATATATATATATATATATATATACTCGACACTCCCGTCGAATTCGACGTATGAAGGTGAAGCAGACCAGTTCCCAGAAAACTGACAGCCGGACACCAGCCCATGAGATTTGATTGTAGTGGTGAAGCTTTTGTGCAGAACCATCCACACATTTTGAAATACCGAATAGAGATAGAGAGACCTGGTTCAATCGAGATATACAAAAATTGAAAGTGGTGTAAGACAAGGATGTTTCGTCTCACCGGACTTATTTTTTCTGTACATGGGAGCGATTCTGAGAGAATTAAAAATCCTAACAGAATACATTACTGGCGTCTACAATCTTCACAACTTAAGATATGCAGGTCACACAGTGTTGATATCAAACCCGAAAAGGAAATAAAATTCTACAGAAGGCCGTGAAAGAAAGCACGAATAAAGGACTAAACATCAATTGCAAGAAAACGGAATACATGGTTGTTAGCAAAAGGGAAACTTCAACATACAAATTACAAACAGGAGAAATCAAAATCATAATTTATATGTTTTGGAAGTGATTTAACAGAGAACGGAATGTGAGATACTGAAATCTAATGGCACATTGGGATAATCCAAGATGAATAATCCAAAGGCTAAGGAAAGTATTAACAAATAAGAATGTCTGACAAAATCATTGCAAATGCTTGGTCATTGGAAAGCGAGAGTATTTTTCCATTCGCGCGAAGGCGCACGCACAGAGGTAGATATCAATATATGCATCAACCGGTCCCATTATTAAGTATACAAATTAGTAGAATTGAATAACTGTATTTGTATACAGTTATTCAATTAATTTCTGAGGAAGGACCGAGGTGGTCTGAAATATCAAATATATAAAAACATATAAATACTTTCACAAAATAACACCCAATTTTTTTCTTTTAATTTGCAACTTTTCAGTTTTTTATCCATATTATATATATATATATATATATATATATATATATATATATATATATATATATATATATATATATATATATATATATATATATATATGCATATTCCATTAAAATCAAGAGACAAGGTTAAGTTTTTTATTTAATTTTTCTTGTGTTAAGTTTTTTATTTAATTTTTCTTGTGTTAAGTTTTTTATTTAATTTTTCTTGTGTTAAGATTTTTATTTAATTTTTCTTGTGTTAAGTTTTTTATTTAATTTTTCTGGTGTTCGTACAAGAGCTTTCTTTTTTGGAGTGTATAGAAACTGTCCAAATGTTCTATAATTCCGAGCGCTTTTATCAGGGATGATTTTCATTTTTTCAGTTTCAGTGTGTGCGTTATGGCTATGCCTTTAGTGTGTTATAGAGGTGTTTTATTTTCCGAATACGGTTTGCACATTGTGGCGTACTTCGAAGTTAATATTGTTGAGAATTGGCCTTTTTCTTTTTTCTTATTAGCGCTTCCATTATTTTTAATCTTTTTACGAGTGGATGAGGTTATTATGTTTATGTTTTCTACAACTAAATTTTGAATGGAGTCTGGTACGTTTCTGTGTGTGTTTAAATGGGTTCTAATGGAGCTCTGGTCAGATAGATGCAACGTAAGGCGTCTAGATAGGCATGTAGTTGTGTGACCGTTCGGTTTGATCCGGAACACAGTTCCTTAAGTGGCATTTGAACTCATAGATAATGTTCGTTCATTGTAATTTTGGGTCAGCTGGTCTGTTGTTGTTTTTTAGGATAAGGTTAACTGTTTTAAATTTTTTATAGTAGATAATTAATTTGATTTGATTTATTCGGATCGATTGGGGTAGTGTATGTCTTTATAATATTTCTAAGTGAAGAGGCAGACATTATATATATATATATATATATATATATATATATATATATATATATATATGTGTGTGTGTGTATATATAAATAAAAAGGAAAGAACAGTAAGATATAAAATCCGGTGTTCTTATAGATATTTTTATTTTTAAACAATAGTGCTCTATGTAAATTTAAATTTACAGAGCATTAATATTATAAATTAATAGATTTAAAATATGGTTTTTCGCTACACAGTGATAACCATGTTTCAGAAATGGAAGCTAAAGCCCCTGAATTTAATTTTGTTATTAAACCAAAGACATTAGTTCCATTTCCTCATCAAGTCGCTTGATGAGGAAATGGAACTAATGTCTTTGGTTTAATAACAAAATTAAATTCAGGGGCTTTAGCTTCCATTTCTGAAACATGGTTATCACTGTGTAGCGGTAAAACCATATTTTAAATCTATTAATTTATAATATATATATATATATATATATATGTCGTCGGCCGGACGATTGCGTCTAGCATGAACCAGCCTGTCGCCTCTAAATGTTGACTTGAATGTTCACTTTTATATTTATATTTACACATGCTCTATCTCTGATATTGAGCACTTTATCCTATAAATATAGCACACCATAAAACTATATTTCTTTATATATATATATATATATATATATATATATATATATATATATATATATTTATGTAAACACACACACACACACACACACACACACATATATATATATATATATATATTCTTTTTATTGATACAATTATTTAAGTAACTGCTCTGTTTTATAATAAACAGTATTATATTAATAACATTTACCGGCCTGAATGTCCGAGAAATTTTCATAGAAAATACGGAACCGTCATATAGCCTTAACCGATCTATATATATATATATATATATATATATATATATATATATATATATATATATATATATATATATATATATATATATATATAGGTAACTACACTCGTCTCGGAAAACCTTCGGTTTCTTGATTTGCCAATGATCAATTCAATATCGAAGGAAAAAAAGGTTTTAAAAAAAGAAAGAGCCGTGAACATGAACGTCTGTCGAAAATAATCGTACAACACACAGGTCCAAAGCCCAAAGAAAAAAAAACCGATACGAGTAATCAACTAACTAAAAAAGTCTCAATACAAAAGTAGAGCATATATATATATATGTATGTATATATATATATATATATATATATATATATATATATATATATATATATATATATATATATATATATATATATATATACATGGTGTCTGCTTCAGTATATTGGACAAATTTTATTCACGCTTAATATCCCGAATCACAGATTATTTTGGTACACAAAACACAGTGTTCTCTAGAGAGATTTCTTGTACAAAACACGTAGATAAAAGGGTACAAATGATAATTTTGTACTTGTCGGACTCTGCAGTTTTGTGCATCTTCAGAAATAGACGTAACTAAACACGCCTTGTGCATTTACGATGTTTACAGACAGACGTGCCGTTCCCATCAATGTGCAAATAAAGTTGAAAAATTGCAGAAAGAGCAGCATTAATCGAAAAAATCAGAGGCAGATAATAGAGCAAAAATTGGATGGTGTTAATTTAAAAGTTGGCATTATAATGGTGAATGAATATTCGCCATTAATGATATCCAATCGGAATGCTTGAAAGCACCGCAAGGGATTCTGGGATGCGTGAAGAAATCGTCTCGATTTCATCAGACAAACGTGGCGTGTAATCTTGAAGCTCGGAGCAAATATGGCTGTCAGTTGTGTGCAAGCGTTAAAATCCATTATTTGCAAACAGCAAAACACGCATGCGTGAATACGCTTAGTCATAAAAACATGCGTGTTCATTCGGACATCAATGTAGCAGATGTATTTTATTGAATGTTTGATATTGGGGCAGAGGTTTTGTAAAAGATTTTTTTTAGGTTCAATTTTTATGCAGGGAAATTTGAGTTTGAAGAATTGAATTCACGTGAAAAATGATGCTACTTTTACCACTAAATTAGCTTAATTCCATGATGTCTAATGTCATTAATGATTATCAACCTTTTGCATCATCTATCTATCTATCTATCTATCTATCTATCTATCTATCTATCGCTTGCTCTGCCTCACTCGCTCTTTTCTTTATATATATATATATATATATATATATATATATATATATATATATATATATATATATATATATATATGTGTGTATCTATCTATCTCATTCCGTTTTCATCTATCTATCTATCTATCTATCTATCTCATTCAGTTCCTATCTGTCTATTATTATATCGGATAAAATTTCATTGATTTCTTAGAAATATGTGTATATAAATTATTTGGAAAATTAGGCAGATAGAACTGAAGAATCGTGGCTTGTTTAAATTCAATATTTCTTACAAATCGTTATATATATATATATATATATATATATATATATATATATATATATATATATGCAGTAGTGGGGTTTTATATTTCCTATTCATTATCTTACCTGCGAATCCGACCAACTGTTATATCGGTCGACTTGAGAAGGTAAGCCTAGAAATTCTTATTTATTTATTACAAAATCATCTTCCTTCAAAAATATTTTCATTCAAATCTGTGATTATCTCATCAAGCTGACGTGTAAAAGAAATACACTAACAGCGTTTCTTTTTTGTATCTGTAGTTAAAAGTTTTTCCTTTCTATTTTGTTTCTTTTCCTAAAACGTTTTCTTATGTCAGAAGTGATATTTACATTCCGGCAAATATTCTCTGGCTATAATCTTGTGCAGTAAATTCAACAAAAGGAAAAAAAAACAATCGTTTCTTCTTTTCATTTTAAATTACAGAATATAGCCTATGTACATTACATCGCAACTTGAAGAAATTTTGGTTTAGGCCTGCCATTCGGAAATAATGTTCAATTTAACACACACACACACACACACACACACACACACACACACACACACACACACACACACACACACACACACATATATATATATATATATATATATATATATATATATATATATATATGCATATATATATATATATAGATATATATATATATATATATATATGGGAAGAGAGAGAGATAGTATGCATATATATATATATATATATATATATGCATATATGTATATATATATATATATATATATATGCGAAGAGAGAGAGAGAGAGTGAGAGAGATTTAATAGGCCGATTAATGCAATTTGATGAATAAAAAGCAAGCAAAATATTAACAATATTGGCAATAGGATTGATGATACCTAATATAGAGCAGCCTTTTGACCAAATAGAAAAACTTTCTATTCGGAACCCTCAGACACGACAGTGTCTCTTGTCAATGAGTCAAGGAATAAACAGAGAAGTGTGATTTACACAAACTTCAGCGGAATGTTATTGTTGGTTAGGGGTATCCCTGTGGAAATTATACTCTCTGAGTATCCCTGTTTAATGTGTGATGATATACATACATATATATATATATATATATATATATATATATATATATATGTAAGACAGTTTTATGTTTATACATTCTTTTTATAAATACAAATATTTAAGTAAATGCTCTTTTTATAATAAACAGTATTAAACAACATTTACCGGCCTGAATGTCCGATAAATTTTCGTAGAAAATATTCGTTCTCCGATATTTTCTCCGACAGGAATCGAACCTGTATCCTATACGGAACCGTCATACAGCCTGACGTGCCTTAACCGATTGCTTGCGCCACAGAGGATCGTTCGGTTATTAAGGTCGATTTTACTGCTTTTAAACTACAATCTTCTATGAATCTCTAACGTATATTCATATCTGCTCACAGGTTTCCAAATGTAAACAAATGACTTCACACATTATGAAATGGACAAAGCCCGACAATTATTTTAAGACAGTTTTATGTTTATATATATAATCCTACTACATACTACCTTGTCATCTATTCAAGAGAATTTATCCTATCCTAACAATATCTAAATAATTTCAAACACATCCAAATCATAGATATGACCAGAACCAAACATAACTATAACAATAATAATTCTGAAGGATGTATATAGAAAATAAGCTGTGACACCTGTTCCATACAGTGTATTGGGAAAACTTGCAAAAATTAAAATATATATATATATATATATATATATATATATATATATATATATATATATATATATATATATATATATATATATATGAACCACAAATTGATCTAAAGCATGTCACACACATTAAAAGAGAAAATGGTTTACTTAGAAAAATAAGAGAATGTCGCTATAGAATGTTGCCAAACTATAAATCTGCGGCGGGGATCTCAAATGTCCTTCTTTTCCCAAACCAACATATATTACTAAAAACATTTTAAAATTAAAAAAAAACGGTTAAATTCTTCGATTATCAAAAATAAATACAAACGTTTGGTTTTCAAGATTTTAAATTTTCAAATTGTTGCAAAATGGAACCCTTAAATTTACCATGATAATACACATTAGAGAATAAAACGCCTTGGTAAATTACATTTTTTTTGGTCTTCTTTCATACGTATGTCTCTAGGCAACAGATCAACAGGCATCGGGGTGGATCTGGTCAAGATCCAAAATAATCAAAGTTAATTAAAACCCTGCTTGCAACACAATTCTATTTCCGACGTGAAACACATCTGATTACCTTTCATTCTACGTCATTCATAACGGTCACTACGAGAGCGTTGTGTATTGGTTAACGATCAAAAGCAAACGCTTTTAACACAATGTTGAAAATCTGCGGTTGAAGAAAATTCACAAGAGAATAACACGTCTATACAAAAAAAAAAAAAAGCTGCTGGTGGCACCAGGGGTGGCAGTACGGCCTTATCCACTGAAACTCGGTTACCTCCTTTGGTTTGCATCTGACGAGGGCAGGTGCTTTCACACGTTGTATGTAGAACAATTTGTGCGTGTGTGTGCGCGCGTGTGTGCATTGTATATATCTAGGCTGTAATGTTTAATTTGTACAAGTTTATTTAAAAACTAAAAAAAAAGAATTGTGCCTTAAGAATTTTTAAATTACTTCTATGTCTCGGCCATTTCCCTGACCTCCTTTATATATTCCAACTATATTGCCCAAATTTAAGAATAAACTTGCTAAATATATTTCATAAACTAATAAAACAATAACACAACACAATATGAATTGTCACGTGAATACGCGATAGTTTAAAAAAAATGACATGATCTTCTTCCTTATATAGAGTGTCCTTTCAGGACTAAACGATCATGGCTCTCCTCTTATTCCACTCGCTTGTAGCTCTTAATAATTTTGTCTGTTTTTTTCTCCTAAAACCTATTCAGCCATCCATTTACTCAAACTCACTAAGCAAGTAATGCGCTGTTTTCCTCTTTCTCCTGCCTTCAATCTATTCTATGAGTATCAGATTTGCCAAGCCCTCTTTCCTCATTATGTGCACCAGAAATTTCAACTGTCTTGATGTTAAGTATAAGTTACCTTTTTGTTTCCATTTCTCTAAAACCGTTTCTCACATGTTCAGTCCATGTTATCCTCAGTATCATTCTGAAGGACCACCTTTCTGTTGCTTCAAGTCTCTTCATCATCTTTGGGGAGATTGCCCAGTAGTTGTTGATATACAAGTGGACAGATATCACGTAACAGTTTAGTAGGCTTATGTTTGTTACAAGCGAAGTTTTTTCTATTTCTTAGTAGTCTGCTTAGATTTTAGAAAGCATCTTTGGTTATCCCATTTCGCCTTCGGATTTCAATGTCACAATTTCTGTCCTCTGCTAAAACACTTCCTAGATATTAAAACTTCGACAATTGTTTGATTTTGGTAACTCCGATTTGCAATTCGTAATTTGGGTTCAACTTTGTGCAAACAACTATGCACCCTGTCTTATTGCATTGATCTTTTATCTTTTCTTCTCGCTTAGCGTCACTATATAATGGAGAAATTTTTGTAGTTTTCTTTCTGTGAATGCTATCAACACGGTGCCATCTTCATTCCTTCTGCTGTTAAGATTGTAGCCGCCAATAATGACATGATACAATACCTGAAAAACAAAACGAAGAAACTGATAGGACAGAAATAAAACATGAAATTTTTGACAATGGCATTCGAAAGCCGAGAAATCACATACATTCGACAATTTACATTTAGATCAGTCAGTTAAATGTCATAGGTGATAATCGCTTGAGCTATCATGTCTCTTTCGATGCATGTTTGATGATGTAGAAGATTTTCCTAAGTAAGCTGCCATTTTTTTCTGCGATACAGTGGTTGCCAACGAAGTGTATACGGCAAAATCTGTTTAACCCATAGCTGGGGACGGAGAAGACATGTATTCATATGTTTTCCAGGCGTATTTGCGCGTAAGGGAATGTAACGAAACCGACTGGAATTCGAACTCGGCTCATCGATTTTTCACTTCCGAGCCCTTAAGCATTACACCGCATTTAAATTTGTATGGAAATCATGAAACTGGATCGAAACATGGAAAAAACAAATAAAAAAAGCTTGACAAAGATTATTTGTTGAGCTTCAACCAAATTCATATATATATATATATATATATATATATATATATATATATATATATATATATATATATATATATATATATATATATTAGATATAATATATATATATATAGTAAGAATGTATTTAGCTCGAGGTTGAAATGATGACCCTTCTTAATGTTCTGGGCTCCTGATCCAGTTTAACTCTCTACTGTTACCGCTATTTTAAACGTATTGACCGTTCTCTTGATGGTTCTTGAATGGACTTTGAAGATCGAAAGCAGAGTATGAATGTTAGTGTCATTACTGGTGGCTTGACTGACCTTTTTCCTCTCTCAATTGCACAGTTGGGAAGATATTGTGTGGCTGATACAAAACGAACCTGTTCTCTTTCCAACTGAATAACTCAAAGGGAGTTTCAGTGTTACTCGTGACAAATGCTGTCAAGAAGGCTAAATAGTTTTATCTGGAAACCTGGAAAAAAGAAACTCAATAGGGTTTAGTATTATTTTTTTTTAGATAATAAACATTTTGTGGGGTGGACAATTATTAATATTATTATTATTATAATTATTGTATATATACACACACATACCGTGTGTACCAGCAAAATTGCCCAAATCGTATAACAGCGTGGGATAATTGTCATATCTATCTATCTATCTATCTATCTATCTATCTATCTATCTATCTATCTATGGAATTTATGTACATTTAAAAGTAAATTCGTCAATCTTCTCTAATACACACACTAACACAAACATACCCCCCACACATATATATACATACACAGATATATATATATATATATATATATATATATATATATATATATATATATATATATATATATATATATATATATATATATATATAAAGAAAAGAGAGAGTGGGGCAGAGCAAGCGATAGATAGATAGATAGATAGATAGATATTAAGAGAGTGGCGATAGATAGATAGATAGATAGATATTAAGAGTGGCGATAGATAGATAGATAGATAGATAGATATTAAGAGAGTGGCGATAGATAGATAGATAGATAGATAGATATTAAGAGAGTGGCGATAGATAGATAGATAGATAGATGTGATGTGCGCTTATATGTTATCGGACACAGTAACTGGAATCGTCTTGTTCCAATTCCTGTTCACTCTGCGGCGTTACTTTTGATAAAACTACCATTGAGAAAGGTTTGAATCCGACTCTGTTCCTCCCTAGTTATTGCTTAAATAGTAGAGTAGACTTTGCTCGCTAACCTTGCTTGTCAGCCAATGTAAGGCAACAAAACACGTAGAGAATTTAAAAGGAAAACACATTCCCTATCATTCTGTCAATTCACAGATAATTAAATAAAAGTTATCTTAAAGAAAATTGCATTTTTTATCTCTTTATTTATGTATGTACGTTTATAGGCGCGTGGCCGAATATATGGGCGAGTGGTTATACCATCCGCTTTCTGCCCATGAGATCCGGGTTTGAATTTCACTATAGTCGATTAGCCAGGAAGAAGACTTCCTGATGTTATCGGTCTGGTGTGGGCGATCCCAGCGTACGGCAACTTTTGGACAATTTGGAAAGTGCTTGTGAATAAAATTTAGTAGACGGAACCCTTAGGGACCGTCGATTGCCTTGCTAGCACGAAGTGACAAGTCATCGTGACCGAGGGTTACCGAGGGTTTGAGCGTGTTGGCCTTGTCCAAATTGTTGTTCACACTAGATAACCAGCTCTCCCCAGTAACTGCAGTGTGCCCAGCAAAGTTGTAGTATAAACTCCAGGTGGATTCTGCGGGTGCTGAACAAACACAAATGTACCCGAGAAGGTATTTGTAACAGGCATTGTGACAGCCGCCCTAGCAGACGGATGTGCTCAAAAAAAGATATTAGCTGTCTATTGTCGATCCAACCAATGTGCCATGTAGGAGACATGGCACAGTGGATAAAGGCGTTGGTTAGATCCAGTGACAGGACCCAAAGAGTGTGAGTTCAATACCTGGTTAAAGCGGTGGAGAACTTGGAGAAGGGAATTAACAGGAGATAACTGACATCCATTAGACATGGAACGAGGAAATAGAACAGTCTAACCCAGTGATTGAAATAAAGGGTTCAGTTCAACATTCCAACAGCCTGAAGAAGGCCGAAGCGTACAACGTTGTAATAAATATGGCGACAAAATGATGACAATAATCCGAATAATGTAAATAGTGTATATATTAATTTATTCTAAAATTATAACATAAATATGTTATAAAATCACTACAATTCGTATTCGACGTATGAGGGTCGCACAAATCAATTCCTAGGACACGACAAGCAAACAATCTGCGCATATGATTTGATTATAGGGGTGAAGGTTTTGTGAGGAACCAAGCACACTTTTGAAGAATCGAATACAGAAATCTGGTGAACTGTGTGCCACAAGGTCCCCAAACGACCCTCTACAAGTTTTGAATTCAGAATTGTCGTTCTCCTAGACTAGATGCCATCAAACAAAGGCTATAGAACGCAGTCTGTCTTGCTATTTATCCATGCGTGGAGGGAGAAGAAGAGGATTCCTACTTTTCCCAAGAGTATTAGCACGTAAATGAATATAATGTATTCGGCTGGAATTTGAACTCGGATCTCCGATTTCTCAATCTAAGCCGTTATCCATTACTTCACAGTGCCTGCCCCTCTCTCTCTCTCTCTCTCTCTCTCTCTCTCTCGCTCTGTATATATATATATATATATATATATATATATATATATATATATATATATATATATATATATATATATATATATATATATATATATATATATATATATATATATATATATATATAATACCTATCCATACTTGAAAATAAAGATGCTTATATATGTATAAATATATATATACGCATATAGATTTATATATATAATATATATATATATATATATATATATATATATATATATATATATACACAAATACATACTTATATATATATAAATCTCTCTCTCTCTATATATATATATATATGTATATATATATATATATATATATATATATATATATATATATATATATATGCATCCATACTTATTTATATTTACACATATTTTTTTACATACATGTTTGTCTTATTTCCATCTTTTAAGCGATTTTCTGTGCCTCTACGCAAAACCAATTGATGGCAGTTTGCAAATCAACACCTTAATAAGTAATGTATTCTTGCGCTTCTATCCTTCCATATAAAAAAAACAAAACAAAAACACGACTTGGCCCGCTGTTAGATAAACTTCGTCTGATTGAACCAAGCGGGTTTTTAAATGAATAAGAATGTGGAGAAGAAAAAAAACTCACTGAACGAAAATGAATACATGAACCGAATATCGCAAAGTTGGAAACATTGCCCAAAGCGCTTCATCTTGCTCGGCGCTTACTTACGTATTTATCGGAAAATAATGATTTCTTCATTACTAGTGACCTCATCTTTTGAAACGAGTCGCGGAAGACCGCAGGCTGTAGGGAATAAAAATGGTCAAAGAAGGGAAACTATTTAAATGAAAAAAAAACAAACAAGAAGAAACAGAAGAAAAAGATTAAACAAAAAAAAAACAACGAAAGAAAGAAATGAAAAAGGAGAGAATAAAGTGAAGGGGTAAATATTATAGAGATAAGAGGAAGAGAAAAAACGAGAAAGAAGAAGTAGAGAAGGATAAAGTAATTTGGAAGAAAGGGAAGAGGAGAAGAGAAATAAGAGAGGCAACAGAAGAAGAGAGGAGGGGAAGCGTTGGGGAAACTGTTGTGTGGTAGGGAAAGAAAAAAACAGGAAAAACTGAGAGTAAAATTTAAAATGAGAACTAAGAAAAAAATGCGAAGGATAGAAAAGAAAGAAAGAAAGAAAGAAAGGAATGAAGCGTGGATGCAATATATAGAGGAAGGTTGAAATAGGCAAAGAAAGAAAGAAAGAAGGAAAGAAAGAAAGAAGGAAAGAAAGAAAGAAAGATAGAGAGAAAATAGTTCAGAAGAATACAAGATATTGGAGAAAGAATAAAATATTGAAAGAAAAACAAAGTACAAAATAATTAAGAAATAAGAAAGAAAGAAAGAAAGAACGAAAGAAAGAAAGAAAGAGAGAGAGAACAGAAGAAAGAAAGAAAAAGAACGAAAAGAGAAAAAAGAAAGAAAGAAAGAAAAAAAGAAAAAAAAGAAAGAACGAAAGAAAGAGAGAACAGAAGAAAGAAAGAAAGAAAAAAAAGAAAGAACGAAAGAAAGAAAGAAGGAAAGAAATAAAGAAAAGAGAAAAAATGAAAGAAAAAGAAAGAACGACAGAACGAAAAAAGCAAGCAAAAGATTCATTGACTTGTATTCTACATCTTTTTGCAGGGTATTTTGCAGAAAATATTTTTACATTGTAAGAATTTTTTTTTTCTCTTGAGTTAATAATGGTTTATTGACATATCTGGCACGGTAGAGTAATGGATAGCATATATATATATATATATATATATATATATATATATATATAACATACATTCTTACTAATTACTCATTACCTGATGCCTAATCAGAATTTGTTTGTTTTGTTATATTTTACGGCATATTAAGCTCAATGGGTTATTTAATGCCAAAAAGATTTTTATTGCTGGTAATATTTTTATTTATTTCGAAATTGTACTGCTCGTAATACTTTTAGTATTTTTTAAAAAAATGTATTTCAGGTAATAACTTTCTTCCAAAAAATGTATTGTTGGGATTAAAATCTGTTTTTACACTCTCATAGTGTTTTGACCCCCAGTATGGCGATTAACCACCTGCTGGGACTCCAACAGGTGCCACCACCGCGGGCCAGGGTAGACCCGGGTGCACCAGCAATTAGGAGGCAGTCCCACACTCCTCAAAACCTCCTGATAGAAGGCCTTGCTGTCGAATGTAGTTTGTCGTCATGCCCAGGACACCTCAAAATGTTAGAGAGCAACAGAAAGAGTGACAGAGGAAAGAAAAAGAAGAAGAAAAAGAAGTCATGGCTTTTAACTGGTTTAGAAAACTGATTATATTTATCTGTGGTAGATATCAACCTGTCAAGACATCTCTTCTTCCCTGATTCCTTTCTTTCTTTCTTTCTTTCTTTCTTTATTCTTTCTTATTTCTCTTTTTATTTTTGCTTTCTGTTTTTCGTTATATATTTTCTTTCTTTTTTGTCAACTTTTTCATTCTTTCTTTCTCTTTTTTCTAGTCTCTCTCTCTCTCTCTCTCTCTCTCTCTTGTTCGTTTCTTTTTTTTTCATGGTCTCCCGTTTCTGTTATGTTTTTTTTTCTAATTCATTTTACATTTTTTTTTCTTTCTCACTATCTTTTTCATTCTTTCACAGATACCAGATGAAACAGGATTAGGAAGGTGATGCTGCGCAAGTCTTCCAGATGGCAAGAGTCAACGTTGTAAATCAGAATGCAAATATTCAAACTTTTACCTTCGCTTGAATACCGCTGATATGTCTCAGATGCAACTCTAAATCCTCCAAGACCCCAAATGATATTTAAGGAATTTTGTATTCCATGGCACAAGGCCAAAGAGTAATAAAAATAGGAATATATATTCTAAGCGAAGTGGCTTTGGTTTTCTTTTCATTGCTGACTCTTGCCATCTGGAAGATCGGCGCAACATCTTCCTAATCCTTTACCCCCCGCTATCAGTGTTCTTTACAACTAAATATTAAAAGTTTAATGTTTCGACGTGTGAGTTGAGTAGCAGTTATCTGGCGCGTCGTGTTCAATTCCCAGCCGAAACTGGTGCGTTCGTTTTCACATAACTAGCAATCGCGAGGTATGGATTCATCACTTCCTGGTAATCGTAGCAGCCGGTCTATAAGGACATTTCTGAATTCAAAACTGCTTAGCAAATTCATTTCTTAAAAATGTACTTACTATGACACCATAGCAGCAACACCGGGCGTACTTTAAGATCACAGATGCACTACACCATGTGCTGCTACGTTCCTACAGGCCACAGGGGAGTCTTCATAATTAACATACATAAAACATCATCTTTTATCCTCTGTGTCGCATAAGAATGTAGATGATTATGCGTCTCCCCATCTTCCTATCTTTTGTAGCTATAAGTCCATTTATTCTTCTAACATCTATTATCAAATGCTGATTTGGAAAGTTATTTGTAATTCGTTTCATTTCTTCAATATGTCTTATGAGTGTCAAATTCTCCAAGCTAATTTCCTTATTACATGATTTAGAAATTTCAACTATGACATTCCGATTATAAGTACAAGTGTCCTATTAGAATTATTTACACGGATAGACACGATCGGTTTTCGAAATCAGATAAAAAATAATGATTTTAAAAGGACGATTTTTATGATTGCTTGTCCATTAGGACAGGTTGAATTTGGAACCGTGGCATTGCACTAAATTTGAAAGTTGAAGTTTGACATGATAAATAATGATACAAAATATTTTTTTTCAAACCGTTACCGTTATTTTTTTTTTTTGTAGGAAATGAGATTAAAGATTAAGTTTAGGTTCAAAATCGGACCGCTGGAATTTTATTCCGGCGACCAGTGTCAGCCTTTTAGCACAGACTTATAGAAGTTATAATTTATTGAAGCTTTACGAATTGTATATGGATGAGGTGCATGGCACAAGCACATTATAAGTAAATCATTGTTCCATCAAATAACAACTTCATTTAATTCTAAGGGAAATTATACTGAACAATTTAACTTTAATGTAATATATTATATAGTTCAGAGGAAGAGAGAGAGAGAGAGAGAGAAAGAGTTTGAGAGAGAGAAAAAGTGAGAGAGAGAGAGAAAGAAGGAAAGAAATAAAGAAGGTAAAGTGGAAGAAAAATATTAAAGGTTTAAGTAAAAAATAGAAAAAGTCATTACAGAAGAGAAAAAATAAAATATCAAGAAAGAAAGAGAGAAAGAAAGAAAGAAAGAAAAAAGAAAGGAAGGAAGAAAGAAAGAAAGAAAGAGAGGAAGGAAGGAAGAGAGAAAGAAATAAAGGAAGGGAGGAAGGAAGGGAGGAAGAAGGAAAGAAGGATATAAAGAAAGAAATACGGAAACGAAGAAAGAATGAAAGAAAGATGGCTGGAAGGGTGGAAGTGAAGAAAGCACTAATAAAGGAAGAGAGAAGAAAAAGATGAAATGTTTAAGTCGAAAATAGTAAAAAAGAGTGGGTGTAAAATTGAGGCACAGATAAAGGGAGACAAAAAAGTAAAGAAGAGAGAAAGTAAAACATTGTGAGAATGAGAGAGAGAGAGAGAGAGCGAAAGAAAAAAATAAAATAAAAAGAAGAGATATGGAAAATGATTTTAAAGATGAAGTAAAAAATAGAATAAATTGACTAAAGAATAGAAAAAGTATTCTATTCAAAAACACAAAGAAAGAAGAAAAGAAGAAAAGAACTGAAAGAAAGAACGAAAGAAAGAAAGAAGTGAATGAAGAAAAAGAAGATACATGGAAGAAAAAATTAAAAGATTATGTAGAAAATGGAAAAAAAATATTTACTACAGAGAAACAGTTAAATATGAAGATAGAAGGAAGGAAGGAAGGAAGGAAAGAAAGAAAGAAAGAATGAAAGAAAGAAGAAAGAAAGGAAGAAAAAAGAGAAAGAGACACGGAGAAAAAGTATAAATGTTGAAGTAGAAAATAGAAAAAAGTGGATGTAAAATGGAGACACATATTCGGGGAGACATAAAAAGTGATTAAAGAAGAGAAAAAAAGTAAAATCTTGAGAGACAGAAAGAAAGACCGAGATGCAGAAAGAGAGAAAGGGAAGAGGCTGAAAAGAAGAAGAGATACAGATGCAAAAGATTAAAAGATTGGTGGGTGAAGATGGCTGTAAAGTCGAAGTGCGAAGAAGAAGCTGCTGTAAGCGACGCAGAATGTCTACGTTTAATGCAACGTTGCATCTCATTGCTTTATGTTTGTTCGGCCTTCTGGCATCGGCTGATTGATTCCACATCGATGGATTTCGATTTTTTCATTCGTTATATTTTTTCATTCTATTTCATTTTATTTATTTTTTAAATTTAATGAAATTTTTACACTTGCTGAAAAACAGCGCAACATTCGGTCGAGGGCCGGAAAGAACGGGGTCCCCTCTGCCAACGAAAAATAAAAAGAACCGAAAATGAACGATATAATATCGAAAATAAAAATAAAATAACAGCTAAATGTTCTAAAAATAGCGAAAATAAACTTTAAGAAATTATGCCCGCAGTTATTTAGCGAGTGGGCTTAATCTGCGGCAAGGTTAAAAGAAACGTACAGTCATAAAGATCAAACTTATAACACTAAAAAAACGTTCCGAAGATTATCTTGGTAACCATGGTTCCAGGTTACGCATAGCATTGTCGGGTACAAGGCCATATGTATAAGGAAGGTTGTCTGAATTAAACGAAGAAAAGCATAAAGAAACAGGAAAACTTTGTAAGAAACAAAAAATGCCCGCCAAAATGTTATGCAATACCAATGCTCCTACACAGGGCCGGCGCGTACTACTACGGGACCCCCGGCTGTGGAATGGTCGGTAAGCCTTATTTGGACCCCGGGCAGTGATTGGTGACTCTCGCTATCGTATCAACATTTGTATTTTTCTACCTAATTTCTTTCACACCTGATAAGGCTCGGAGGCCGCTGGAGGTAGAGGCTTACGTTTGGAGGCCATTTGTGTGTATATACCTTTCAAATTAAACTAAGCGCAACTGATTATTGAGTAATGGAATATTTTCGCTGATCTTGACGCCATTTTGGGGTCTTTTCTCATGGGGTCTAAATCCTTGAATTGGTTTTATTGCAAAGTCAACAACAACAACAACAAAAAAAACTATATAAAATTCACTATTTTTATCCAAAATATTGAATATCTTAAAATTATTCAACTTATTAACAAGAAAAAAAATCACAAGTTGATGTTAAAAATAGCCGCAAAGCATGTTGATTTAAGATGGAGTGACCTATTATGACAGCTCTCTAATTTGTATTTAGGTACATTGTAATTATTTTCACATTTTCGAGTTGAATTGTTCACCTACGTTGCATATGATCCATTATTGTGCATAAATGTATTACAATAAATTCTTTTTTTTTTATGAATACTACCGTATGAAAATTAAGATGAAGTAGAGTCTAAGGCCCCGTAAAATAGATTGTGTGGGGGCACGAGACCCTTACACCGACCCTGTTTCTATTATTATTTGTTGAGATATTTAAAATTAAATAAATATAACTTGTTTAAGGACCTCCTGCCACTCTGAATCAATCATACGGGGCTCTCACACATCTCAATTTTAATAAGTTACTATTTATATAAAATACAATTTGTATTGTAACCTAATTATGTACAATAATGGACCATATACAAGTTAGTTGAACAATTCAACTAGAAAAAGTGGAAATAAATACAATGTATTTAAATACAAATTAGACATGTCATAATAGATCACTCCATCTTAAATACATCAACAATGTTTTGAGGCAAATTTTTCAGATATATTGAATTTATTTTCAATGTTTCTATTTGAATTGTTCAACTATATTGCATATGGTCCATTATTGTACATAATTAGGTTACAATACAAACTGTATTTTATATGAATATTACCTTTAAATGAAAAATGATTTATTATTTAGTAGGGTAGGGGCTCCGTGACATAGATTCTGGGAGGGGACACGAAAACCTTGGACCTGCCCTCCTCCTAAATGACAATGAATACTAAATATTTACTGATTAAGAAGAGACTGACCCCCCGCCATATATATATATATATATATATATATATATATATATATATTCGTCTTTTAATCAAAGTAGCATATATATATATATTTCTCTTTTAATCAAAGTAGCATTCCCTTGTCAAAATTGTGGTCCGTTTTGTTACGATGAACAACCACTGCGTTTTGTGTGTTGTTATTTAATTGGCATAGTGAATGCTACACTGATTAAAAGTGAAAATGATTTACGGAGACAAAAATGTCTGGGAAGTGCCTTGATCGCTAGTTCAGTCACCAAAAATCTGCGTCCAGGCTCTTACAATATATCACCATACTGAGTAGATTATATATATATATATATATATATATATATATATATATATATATATATATATATGTGTGTGTGTGGGGGGGTGTCTCTGTGTCACTGTTTATGATTGATTTCATTGGCAATCATAAAATGAAGGTTAATACCAGACTTTTGAAATGCTTTTTTCCGTTTTATAGTGCTGACTGAAGTAATCTATCTATCTATCTATCTATCTATCTATCTATCTATCTATCTATCTATCTATGTCTGTTCATTCTCTATCTATCTATCTATCTATCTATCTATCTCTGTTCATTATCTATCTATCTATCTATCTATCTATCTATCTATCTATCTATCTATCTATCTATCTATCTATCTATCTATCTATGTCTGTTCATTATCTATCTATCTATCTATCTATCTATCTATCTATCTATCTATCTATCTATCTGTCTATCTATCTATCTCGGTTTATTCATATGCATGTATGTATGTATATATGTATAAATCTATCAGTCGGTTTCTGTTCATATATATTTATCCATAATTTTATAATGGAATAATGACATGATCAAAAGTTTGGCGTTCGACATTACATTAAACAAAAGGCAAACAAACATTTTTTTCTGGGAAAGGTTTTATAAATTTCAACTGGCAACCACATTGTCTGCTCGGTCAAATAATGCTGCATATTTCCTTATAAGGAAATGTCTAATATTACTATCACAATTTGAGGTGAGGAGATTAGATAATACGCTTTGATCACAGCCCGATGGACAGGGAGTAAATAAAAGTATAACAAACGGAGCATTGGCTAATGAGTCAATGGATACAGAATGTCTCCTTATAAGGAAACGACTAATATTACCGTCCACATTATTATTATACATGAGAAAACAGATACTACATTTTGATCCCAGCCCGGTGGTTAGGAATGAAGGAAAACATAACTTGAGTAGCACTGACTACTCGATCAAGGTATGCCGAATATTTTCTTATAAGGAAATGACTAATGTTACGATAATTTATCCATCGCTAAATATGCCCAGAAAATGTACGGTTCCCTGTACCGCTCTAGCAAGTAACTTACTCTTCTTGCTATCCTCTAACTTTATAAAAGCCAGATTATGCCGAAAACGGGTTACTGCTGCCATATATGAGTGGGAGCTGCCCTGTTTTCATTTTCCTCTCTTGATAAAGAGCAAAAGCGTATCCGCGTCCTTGTAGGCGACGAATTATTTTCCACTCGGCACCTCCTCGAGCACAGACGAGATGTCATAAGCCTCTCGCTTCTCTGTCTCTATTTCAATGGAGAGTGTCCAGAAGAACTACACTCCTTACTCCCTCCAGTCTTAATTTTCATGGCTAAACCTGACATGCCACGCACATTGTTGATAACCATCGTTTCGTTCGTGTTCCCCTGGTGAGATGGAAGTTCCACCCGAGCAGATCCTTCGCATAACCCCCTGCTTTGTGGAACCGAATCCCAATTGGTTGCTTCCCCGAACACTACAATCTTAATCCCGTCCTGCGTATGACGATAAAATACATTCGATTTCTGGGTAAGACGTTAAACTACGTCTAGCAACAAGGCCTCTGATCAGGAGGTTTTGAGCAGCGTGGAACCACCTCTTAATTGCTGGTGTTCCCAGGGCCAACCCTGATCTGGGGTGGTCCCAGCTATAGGCAAATAGTTAACCTCCAAACTGGGGTCAAAACACTATTAAAGTGTAAAAATAGGTTTTAATATCAGAAATAATTTGTTAAAATATTATTACCAGCAATACATTTAAAAAAAAAACAACAAAAAAAAACAAACATTACCAGCTATACTTTTTTTGATTTTTTGAAAAAAATTACCAGCGACGTTAAATTATTACCAGAAATAGATTTTTGAAGGAAAATATATTACCAGAAATAGATTTTTAGAAAAAATATTACCAACAATGAAAATTTTGACGGCATTAAATAACCCATTGAGGTTGATATGTCGTAAAATCAACCAAACCAAACCAGACAATCTTCATCTGTTCATGTTTAGTGTTAACCGTTCTCGTTCACACATCTCCGCATGAGCTGTTTCTCTTATTCTGTAACAATCTACATTGATGGCCTCCGCGCCTTTTAATCTTGTGTGGGTGTCCGGATTTCAGTTTCTGGGAACTGATCAGTCTGGCCCTCATACGTCGAGTTCGACGGGAGAGTCTATCATATATACACATATATCTATCTATCTTGCTTCTTCGGTTTATTTTATGCATTCGTATGAGTTAAAATTTACGCGGAATATTTACGAACATATAGTCAGTTTAATAGAAAATCGAAGGCCGTGCATCGACAAACATGCGTATGGATTCACCTTTTAATATAAGCTATTCACAGAAAACAATACACGAAAATAGGCTTTCGCATTTCAGTATTAAACTCCGTAAAACAAATATATGCGACATCGAAAGAAAATTAAATGTGACGACGTATATTCATTGGAAAATAAAGCTACACATTCGACTTAACATATGGTCGTCTATTTACATACACCGGCAATCTTTGCTCGTAATAGTAATAGCAGCAACAGAAAATAAGCAAGTGATTTGCGAGCGTTAGTTTGTGTGAGAAAGTGAGTGGCTGTATGTGTCTGTGTGTGTATGTCAGAAAGAGAGAGAAAGAGAGAAAATAACTGGCTTCCTTACAAAGATTACTATTTCACGAAAATCTAAGCAATTTTTCTTTCTTATTGTTTCATTTATTTTTTTTTTATTTGCCTTGTTAATTTCTTTCATTTTACCGGATACGAATGTCATTTTTTTTTTTTTTACTTTGTAAAGGGTATTTTTTTGGTTCTTAGCCGCCATTACACATTGTTACTATTTTTTTGTATAGATTTCACTGTTTTTACATATTTCTTTTTATTTTGCCACTAAAATAAATACAGAAATAAATATAAACAAAATTAAAAACAACAAAAGAAAAAAAAAACATCGCCACTTTTACCTATTCTCTCTTGCCTCAATTTCCCGCTTTTTTTTTTCGCAAAATGGCGGCTGATTCGAGAGGAATTTGTCGAAACGCGGCAACAAACAGTTCCATATCCGACGTCAAATTGGCGGGGATTTCTCTCCATAATTATTTGAAATCAAATACAGCAGGCCAAAGTTTGGAAACAAATTTATTTCGGAAACTTATTTCGCTCATCTTGAGTCCAATTTGCCTGTCTTTTCCGGCACAACGGCAGAGAGGGCGAGGAAAGAAAAAGGTAATAAACGGAGCGACGCCGCCATCTTCGTTTTTATCTGCGTTCTAATTCACACTGCTTTTCTCCAGGTTTTCGTTTTTTTCTAACTCTCGCTTTTACCATCTTATTTTTCAGTAAATTTGGCTCTTGTCGTCACTCCCATGCTTTTTTTTTTCTCAATACCGTTTCTTTTCTTCTGCTCACATTATTTTCTTTCTCTGGTTCTATTTCCATCTTTACAGTGTCACGTGTTCAGTTATTTTACACGGTTTAAATTTTACGTGGCTGTTCTTTCTGTGTATATCTGTCGATCTGCATTCATATCTGCTTGTCTATCTAAAACTCTACTATCTTTTGCATGACGTTCGTTAAATATCTGTTCATCTATCTGTCAATGTTATTGTATTTTTTTTTATCTATTTCTTCTTATCTAAGAAAAAGATGCTGTTGTATAGGCATATGTACTTAAGTTTATATTCCCTTCTATTCGAGTCCTGTACATCGGTTGAGTATACACACCTAGCGAGATACAATCTTAATGTGCAAACACGTACACAATGGTTAAACTATTGCAGAGAGATTTTATGGGCTTTCCTTCTTTCGTAATTCATTTTTCTTCGTCATTCACGTATTCATTTTTACTTTTCGTCTTCATTTACCTCTTTATTCATATTTTCTCTTCTCCATTAACTTCTTTCTTATTTTTCCTTTTTATTCAATTCTTCTTTCTTATTTTATCTCCTTCATTCACTTTTTCTTTCTGCGTTTTTCACTTTATTTACATCTTCATTCTTATTTTGTCCTCTTCATTAACTTCCTCCATTTGTTCCTTTTCATTCATTTTTTTGAGTTTTCTTCTTAATTCAATGCTTTTTCAAAAATTTGTTTCTTTTTCTTTCTGATTTTTCCTCTTTATTGACGTTTTTATTAAATTCTTCTTTTTTATTATTTTTCCTTCATTCACTTTTCGTTCTTGATTGTTCATCTACATTCAATTCTTCTTTTCCTTTTCTTTCATTTTTTCTTATTTTTCTTCTTCATTAACTTCTACTTCCTTATTATTCCTCTCCATTTACTTTTCTTGTTTTTCTTCTTTATTCGTCTCTTCTTTCTTATTTTTTCCTTCATTCACTATTTCTTTCTTTTTCTCCCTCCTCATTCACCACTTTTTATTTATTATTTTTCCTCTTCATTCAAGCTTTCTTTCTTATTTTTCTTGTACATTCATTTCTTTTTTATTCTGTCTTTTTCATTCACATTTATTTCTTATTCTTCATGTCTTTTATTCATTTACTGAATTAATTTCAATTATTTTTCTTCTTTTATTATTCATTCCATTTTTCGTTTCATTCACATTCTTCTTTTTCTTTTTTATTCATGTCCATTTTCTTCGTATTTCCGTTTAATTTCTCTTCCAATTTTTTACTGTTATTTTATTTTTCATTCCTCTTATTCCTAATAAAAACTCTTGTTGTTGTTGTTCTTCTTCTTCTTCTTCCTCCTCTTCTTCTTCTTCTTCTTCTTCTTCTTCTTCTTCTTCTTCTTCTTCTTCTTCTTCTTCTTCAATATTCTATCTTCCATTTTGTCTTAACCTTCTGCCATTTCGTCGCATTTTCATTTTCTCCTAATTTTCTCCTTTTTTACTATTTATTTCTCCTACTTCTCCTTTTTCCACTCCTACTTTTTTTTCTTTCTCCATCTGCTACTCCCTTTCTTTCTTCTGCTCTACTCTTACTTTCTTTTTCTCATCTTCCTCCTTTTTTCTTCTTTTTTCTATTCTTTTCTTTTCACTCTTTTCTTCCCCCCTCTCTTTCTTTCCCCAAAATATCTTTAATCTCTTTACTTCCCTCGTTTTTAATGCGTGTGTTTGTTTGTTTGTTTGTTTGTTTTTTCGTATATTACGGAAGCCAATCTTTGATGAAAATAGGCAAACAAATCAGAAAATCAAGCCCTGTTATGCCAACATTTTTCGAGCTGGGAGCAAGGCTGAATGGAAATTTCGTTGGTGGTTGTGCCGCCACCCAAAATAAGCAATTCTAGCAAAATACAAAACTTACATTTTTTTGCGTTGGGTGGGGGATAAACGAAATACGTATTCCAATCACAACATCTCTGCTTATATTTACTTATATCTCTACATCTACCTCCACCTGAATAAACCCTGTCTCTATTTTTTGTTATCAACAACGCTATACACGCAGTTTCATTCCATATTTTATACATCAAAAATAGATACGCGGGTGTGTATCGCCTATCATGATTACCGGGTTTGGCCCGCAGATCAATATACTAAGGAAGAGAGTTCAATACACCGAAGGTTATCCTCAAATCAAAGATGTATTGGTTAATTGGCATAAAAACATTTTTTTGTGAAATAAGAAAAAAAATACACACACACAATTATACTTTACATAAGTGATTACATAAGTGATATGTTGATGATATTACTGTATATAGGGACACATCCAAAAGTCGAAATGACCAAAGATTGGTAGCTGATCTCTCTTCTGACCTAGCCTTAACAGATCAGTGGCACAGAAACTTAGCGGTCTCATTCAATGACGCTAACACCAACCTAACGTGTAAGGCACTAAAGATAATTGCTAACGGCCAGTCTTAAGCCTCTGCGCAGGGATCGGCAAGGCTCGTTTCTCGCTCATGCCTCCTCTCTACTTTCTATAAATGATCTGCCTAGTAGTATACTCCGATCATTTGTGAATATCTATGCTGATGATACAAGGGGACATGAGATCACATCCAAAATTCGAAATGGCCAGGGATTAGTAGCTGATATCTCCTCAGAACTAGCTCTAACATCTCAGTGGGGAATAATACTTGCCTACATTTAATGCCTCGAAAACCATACTGATTACATTCAATCATCGCCGATCTGACCCTGATCTACTGCCAGTGACGACGAACGGATGTCCGCTCGGGAGGCATAATGCCTTGAGAGACTATTCGGCTCTAAACTCACCCCTGACTTCAAGCGGAACTCGAACATACTAAAGATGCAAGATAAATTGTTGGTTTCCCGTACGGCTCTTCTAAGTACCTGACTCCGCGTGTTATCATCTAACTTTTAAACAGCCAGATTAGGCCTAAAATGGAATTCTGTTGTCATATTTTGACAGAGGCATCCCAGTACTCAGTTTCTAGTCTTGATAGAGACTAAAAACGTCTCAGAGAATTTCAGCTTACCTCTCTTTCGATCTAACGGTAACTTCTCAGTGGGATAAAAAAAACTGACTAGTAAATTTCAATGCCTCGAAAACCAAACTAGTTATATTCCACCATCGCCGATCTGACCCCGGACTACCGCCAGTGACAATGAACGGATGTCTCCTCGAAGAGCCTCCGTGCCTTGAGAGACTATTGGGTTTTAGTTGTGAGGGTGGTAACTAGAGGAACTAAATAATATATCTCTTTTAAGCATTTGCCAAATTATTTGTCTATATCTCTGAGATGAGGTATTATGATTATTTACATTGTTTATATTATTCAGACTGTTATCCTCATCTTCATTGCCATATTCAAAACATTTATGGTGATTGAAATTTCGGCCGAACCCTTTATTTGGTCCACCGGGTTAGATTTTTCTAATTCTACGTGTCATGCCTCTTCCGGATATCTCAGTTACTTCCCTTTAACTCAACTCTCATCGTCAATTGGACACAGAACTACCACAAGTCAAAATGTAGGGAAGCCCGGTCTCTTGAGCGACTATTTGGCCTCAAACTTAACTCGGGCCTCAAGAGTGAATTAGACAATAAGTGAACCTATCTACAGCTATAGAAGAAAAATATTAAAAACAATTTCAGAGTTTAGCTGGAGACGTTTGAAATATAGCTTTGAAATAGATTTTGGAAGGAACCGGAAACACAGTCCTTAACGAAAAACAAGGGATAAATCTCTACTATTGTTCAAATGACAGGGGAGGAGTGTGAACCGTGCGATAGACAAACCTGTCTACTGTGACTGATGCGAAAAATAAATAAATGATTAATCAATAATATTTCACAGTTCTGGCAGCGACGTTAGAAATAAAGAGTTGAAGTAGACTTTAGAAAGAACCAGAAACCCAATCTTAAACATGAAGCAAAAGAATAAACCCTACTCCTGTTCAAAAGACCGGATGACAGGAGAACCTATCAAATGCTATTGAGGAGAAGAAATATAATTAGTGAATAAAATTTCAGAAATCTGGCGGAGACGTTAGAAATATATGAGGAGGGCTGGAAAGCTCATGTCTGACGCTGATAGTTTGATGCCAGGGCTGGGAAATCTCGCACGCGTTAATTTCAACTCTTCTTATTAGTAACTGCATTGTTTCTCACCAGCTAAAAAGATAACTGACTGTTCAAAGAATACTTCAAAAGTAACTGGTAGCGACTTGAAAATGAATAAATACGCATCGTCTTGTAGTCAATTGCCTGCAGAGAATGGTTTTAGACCCCAAGGTCATCCATGCTGACGTGGTTGATATATTAGGGGATGAAGTTCCAGCTTTGTCAACAGCGCAAAAAATGGTTAACTGAATTTAGGAGGGAAAGGGAGAATTTTGAAGATGGGCCAATATCTGGATGTGATCCAACTGCCAACACCGAGGAAAACATTGATAGTGCTCAACACACAGCGATGG
>OZ038505.1:1190000-1210000 GCA_964036315.1 Acanthosepion esculentum
CCGTCCTCTGTGAAGACGCTCGTAGATATGTAAACTTCCGAGTCTGCTTGATTCTAATGACCCGACCTTCAAATCGCATTTCGGGGTCATCCTCTTACTGACGACCATGCATTCTATCTTCTTGCAGTTTATGCTTAGTCCTTTCTTGAACTGCGCTTAAATATAAAAAAAGGCTAGGTAGTATAGCAAAGAGCTCATCTGGACAATTACCATGGAAGTATTTATAAAGAAAAGGCGTAGAGAGACAACTTTACGTCGGTGGGGAAGTGACTGAAGCCGAGTGGCACCTGTTATGACGAGAACTGTTACGCCGGTATAGCCAGAAATAATGATTTATGTGTGCTATGGAGGCCGATCTTGATGGTGCGAGCCATGGAGAGGATTGCCGGTTCACCTGGCATTTCCAAGAAGAGCTGAAAGCCTCAGTACCGGCTTTAACGCAAGATGAAACTTCAGCGCTCCCATTTTCAATTGGGTTGAAGATGTCAGTCCAAAAAGATGTCAGTCTCGGAATGAGTCCTTGTCCGCATACTGGTACCGGAAAAAAGGTCCAGTGTATAGGGGGTTTCTGTTAAATAGATGCTTGGAAGGAGATGTTAATATATACCACAGATTGGTCCGAGTTAACAAGAAGCGAAGCACGGCAAGCGCGAGAAGACGAGTTAAAAAATAGATTCAGCAGAGAAGCCTGTTTCTTGCTTTGACTCGCGAAACGAGTAGGGAAGTCCACGATTTGAGTGAGGGATTGGGCAATGGAAAATTTTTTAAATCTGTATACCGGCAACAACAGTACCTTTTGGCCACGTGTTGTAGTGGGTATTAAAATAACAGAAGACAAAGTTGTTCGCAGATGGATGAAGAAAAAGCGTGTTTTTCTATACTATCTGATATTGCGCCGAATGTACTGCAGTCTTGGGAAGAGGAGGGAGATAAAAGAAAAAGGGACAGTTAATTAAAAAATGGCGGAAGCATATGAAAGAGTAGTCAGGGGCCTCGATATATATTCCCTGTATGTATATATGTGTGTAGGAGAGTAAAAATCAATAGTAATGGACATATTGAGGCCAACCCCAAGCAACGCAATCTTCAAGATATATATATATATATATATATATATATATATATATATATATATATATATATATATATATATATATATATACAGTAGCGGCCATAATATAAGGAACGGAAACAACAAAGACATAAATATGTGTATTACTTAAAAAGTAATGCATGATTAGCAATGAAATTTTTACCGAATAAAGATAAGGGTGTAATGCATAAATATTTTACAAAAATTGACATCATAGTTTTTTAAAAAAAATAAAGATTAAATGGAACAAAGGAAATAAGCTACTGGACAAAAGTTAATGAAAGATGTTAATAATTTGCATAAACTTTTAATTTACATTGTTAAAAAACTCGATGGAACTTTTCAACAATAAGTAAAAGTTCATTTATCATTAGGGCTTTATTTGTAAGCAATATGGCAAATTCTACACGCAAAACGCTCTCTTTTGAAGAAAAAAAACTCATTATCGCTAACCATCAAGAAAAAAAATCAATTTCATAAATTTCTGATATTGTTCATAGGTCGAAAAGTGTCGTTCATCGTATAATTAGCAGGTATAAAACTGATAAAACGTTAGATGCAAAATCAAAAACCGGCAGACCTCCAAAAATAGCGCAAAGAGAAGATCGAAGAATTGTTAGAATATCTACAAAAAACATTTTGAAACTGCTACATCAATTGCCCGTAAATTTAATGAAGAGACAGATAATAAGATCTCAAGGAAAACGGTTGCTCGCAGGTTAAAAAATGCAGGATTGCATGCCCGTATTCCAGCTTCGAAGCCTCTCATTTCAAAGCGAAACCAAAGGGCACGCCTGGCGTATGCGAGAGAACATGTTGTTTGGACTGACACACAATGTGATACAGTTCATTTCAGTGACGAGTCCAAGTTTAATATATTTGGTTCTGAGGGCAAAAATTACGTACGCCGTAGAACAGGTGAAAGACTGTCTTCTCAGTGTGTCAAGAAAACCGTTAAGTTTGGTGGCGGCAGTTTGATGGTGTGGGGAATGATTTCACCCGCAGGAGTTGGCCCTATCAACCCGCGTACATGGCAATATCAATGCTGAGATTTACAAAAGGCTTCTTCATTAGCATGTGGTACCAAGATTACACCATAATCTTTATGAATCTCCTATTTTCATGCAGGAGAATGCACCTTGCCACAATGCTCGGAAGGTTATGGCTTTATTACCCATTATTCCATATTATTTTCTATGAAAATTTCTCGGACATTCAGGCCGGTAAATGTTGTTTAATACTGTTTATTATAAACAGAGCATTTACTTAAATATTTGTACCTATAAAAAGAATGTATAAACATAAAAATGTCTTAAAATAATTGTCGTACTTTGTCCATTTCATAATGTGTGACGTCATTTGTTTACATTTGATACGCCATGAGCAGTTATGAATTTACGTGAAAGTTTCACGGAAGATTGAAGTTTATAAGCAGTAAATTCGACCTTGCCTACCGAACGATCCTCTGTGGCCGAATCGGTTAAAAGTCATGTCAGGATATAGGATACAGGTTCGAATTCTGTCGGAGGACGAATATTTTCTATGAAAATTTCTCGGATATTCAGGCCGGTAAATGTTGTTTAATACTGTTTATTATAAAACAGAGCATTTACTTAAATATTTGTATCTATAAAAAGAATGTTAAACATAAAAATGGCTTAAAATAATTGTCGGATTTTGTCCATTTCATTATATATATATATATATATATATATATATATATTATGTTTAACGTTCTTTTTATAGATACAAGTATTTAAGCAAATGCTCTGTTTTATAATAAACAGTATTAAATAACATTTACCGGCCTGAATGTCCGAGAAATTTTCATAGAAAATTTTCGCTCTCCGACAGGAATCGAACCTGTATCCTATACGGAACCATCATTTCGCGTCTGGTTAGCAAGGTCGATTTTACTATCTTTAAACTTAAATCTTCCATGAATCTCTTCTATTCATATCTGCTCTAGCGTATCAAATGTAAACAAATGACGTAATATATTTTAGAATTGGACATAGTCCGACAATTTATTTAAAGACATTTATATTATGTTTAACGTTCTTTTTATAGATACAAGTATTTAAGCAAATGCTCTGTTTTATAATAAACAGTATTAAATAACATTTGAAGTTGAAGTTTTATTTTTTTGTTTGCCTCCTTGCTTTTCTGTTTGTATCGGTAGCAATTTTATGAGGATAAAAGAATGGGTTGTTTTTTCCTTAAGGTAAATATTCGTCCGCTTTCAATATATTTTCGCCTCAATAAATTACTTTCTCTTTGTCTATATTTAAAACATGCAGTGCTATAACTATTTACGCTATTTACATTGTCGAACTGTTGTCCTGATCTTTATTGTCTTATTCACGACGTTTCGACCGTTGTACGCTCTGACCTTCTCCAGGATTTGTCTATATATCTTAGATGAGTTATTGTAATTATATACACTATTTACATTTTTCAGGCTCTTGCCCTCATCTTTATTATCATATTCACGATACTTTGGCTGTTGTACGCTCCGGCCTTTTTCAGGTTATATATGAACCCTTATTTAGCCCACGGGAGCTATGTGAAATAATTTTAGGATTTATGAATCCAATATCTCAGTAACATTTTGCTTTACCGGAGCTCATATTATGATTTTTGTTATTATTGTTTTTCTCTAACTCTCTGTAATATTGGTTCCCATATTTTATTCAGGTCTATGCTTGGCCGGCTTCATATAATTCACTCACTGATGTCCCCGGAGGACACATGGCCAAGGGGATGAAAGGATGGCTGAAGTAATCCAAAAAGAGACTTGACACAGCAGAGGTGAATAAAAAACTTGCAGAGATACCGAAAGAATTTATGTGAAGCTGAGATTATCCAGAAAAAGCATGAAACGTGGAATTAGAACAAATTTACCCCCCGTGGACTAAATAAAAGGGTCGGTTCGAAATTCCGAATTATATCATCGGAAGAAGGAATTGGCGTATAACGGCCGAAACGTCATATATATCACAATGAAGATGAGGGGAACCGTCAGAACAATGTAAACGGTGTAAATACTTTCTCTTTTAATCAAAGCTTCATTCTCCAGGTTGAAATTATGGCCCGACCTCTTGCGACAAATAACGAATGCATTGACTGGATTGTTTTACAACAGATTATAATTCTATGTTCATATAATATTTTATTTAAAGTCCTAGATGTGTCTTCTATTTTTTTTATCTTGCTCCATGCTTTATTTACATTATTCGGACTATTGTCCTCATCTTTGTCGCCATATTTGTTACAACGTTTCGGCCGTTGTACACTCCGGCCTTCTTCAGGTAGTTGGAATGTCTTTATCCACTGTGCCATGGGTCCTCAAGGACACATGTCACAGTGGATAAAGGCGTTGGTTAGATCCAGTGACAGGACCCAAAGAGTGTGAGTTCAATACCCGGTTAAGGCAGTTGAGAACTTGGAGAGGGGAATTAACAGGAGATAACTGATAACTGACATCCATTAAACATGGCCAGTGGAACTAGAACAGTCTACCCCAGTGAGCGGAATAAAGGGTTCAGATCGACATTCGAACCACCTGAAGAAGAGCGGAGCGTACAACGGCCGAAACGTTGTAATAAATATAGCGACAATGATGAGGACAATAGTCTGAATAATGTAAATACTGTACATATGCCTCCTCTCAGAAATATAGACAGATATTGGTACATGCTTGCAGTATATTTTTTAAATACGTGATTAAGGTTTAATGTTAGTCTTTTCTTTAGTATCTGTTTATTTTCTTTGTTTTGTTTAATATATTCCATTATCACAGAAATCTTGTGCTGTCACAAAAAAAAAAAAAAGAAAATGAAGAGGAATGAAGAAGCAAATGAAAGAAATATCTAAAGAGAATATAATAAATTATTGAATGCTAATGCCGCTTCTCAAAACTGCAGAGATCAACAAAATCATACTTATCTAAGAATGTGACCCAGTTATTCACATTTAGCTTCCTTTTTTATATAGTTTCTTTGTCTATGCCCTTGAATATTTTTTCGGGTAGTATATGTTGAAATGTATATGTTGAGGCACGGTGATGTAATGGATAGTGCCTCGGATGGAGAAATCGCAGGGTCGAGTTCGAATTCCAGTCGAATCCATAACATTCACTTACATTCACTGTTACCCTTGGGAAAGTTATGAATCCTCTTCTTCTCCCCCAGTTATTGGTAAATAGCATAACAGGGCGGGTTCTATAGCCTTGGATGGCAACTGGTCTACTGCACAACCTACTGTGAAAAAAAATCTTCCTCGTCTCTCATGTATCGAAAGATACATGATCGCCTAAGCGTGTATCACGCATGTCATATAACTGAATGCTGCAGTAATTGACAATGTCTTTTTTACGTGGATTTTCCTTGGCTCTCAATGTAATGGATAGCAGTTTGGAATGCGAAACCGGAGATCAGAGTTCGAATTTTAGTCGAATCCATTACATTCGGTTCCGTGCTAATACCCTTGGGAAAGGTATGAATCCTCTTCTTCTCTCCGCAGTTATGGTGAGTAAATAGCAGGAGAGAGCAGGTTCTATAGCCTTTGATGGCAACTGGTCTACCACAGAAAGAAATAGCAACCTACTGCGGCAAAAAATCTGCCTCTTCAGTCATGTATCGAAAGATACATGATCGCCTAAGCGTGTATCGCACATGGCACATAACTGACTGATATGTCGAAATACTCATTTAATATTCAAAATCATATATCACCCACCAAAACTTTCAGTCCCCAACAATTATCTGTTCAGATGCTCATCGTCCACCCCACAGTTAAAATCGATCAGCGTTTTTATTATCGTTATAATTATTTTATTATTAATATTACTCTAATATTTATTATTCTAATATTTCTTCTTTTTTGTATCGCAAGATCTTTTTTTAATGATTTATATCTTTCTGCTTTCGCTAAAAATTTCATTTCTAAGTTACGTTTTTCTTTGTTGATTTTCAGGTTTTCCTAATGAATATACTTCTCTTTTTTCTTCTTTTTATCAGGTCATCCCATAAGTTCTGTCCGAATTTTGAATAAAGAAAACAAGTGACCAAATGTTACATTTAATTACAGATTCAATCAACAATGTATTTTCCCTGATTATCTATGACTTCCTTCCATCTATTAACAAGCTTACTAATTTCATTACTGTAAAATTCTTTTGCCTTTGATTCGAAGAACTCACAAACGTCAGTTTTAACCTCTTCCTGTGTTACAAAAGCTGTTTCTTCGAAATGATTCTGTAAGCTACGAAACAAATGGTAGACTGAAGGAGCAAGGTCGGGAGAATAAGGTGGATGAGGAATTTTCTCCCAACCAAGTTCTTCGATCTTTTGTGGCGTGATTCTTGCTGTGTGTGGTCGCGCATTGTCCTGATGAAACATCACCCGTTTTCGATTCACTAGAGCAGGTCTTTTTTCCTCAAAGCTTGGTTCAAAATCTCTAATTGCTGACAGTATATTTGAGCATTAATTGTTACATTAGGTGGTAAGAATTCAAAGTGGATTATTCCTTGGCAATCCCACCAGATTGAAAGAAGAATCTTTTGCGCATGAAGTTCCATTCTCGGTTGTGGCTGGGGTCCTTGCCCTTTACCAAGCCACTGTCTACGACGCTTAACATTTCTATAAAAGGTCCATTTTTCGTCGCCAGTCACAAGTCTATCTAAAAAAGGTGAAACAATTTGGCGAGAATGGAGAAAAGAGAAGATGTCAACTCGGGATTTGAGGTTGTTTTCAGACAATTCATGAGGCACCCATTTTCCAAGTTTAGGAACTTTTCGAAGTTGTTGAAGATGACGATGAAGAGTTGTATGGTTTGAACTGAGAACCACTGCCAATTCCTCAACTGATGAAGCAGGATTTTCTTCAAGGGCTGCTTCAAGAATCTTTTCATCAAACTCAACTGGACGTCCGGTTCGATCTTCATCTTCAAGGGTGAAATCTCCACCTCTGAATTTTGCAAACCATCTTCTGCAAGTTCTTTCATTCACACATTCCTCTTCATAAAATGAGTGAATGTTTCTAGTCGCGCCGGCTGATGTGTTTCCTTTCTTGAACTCATAAAGCATTATGTGCCTCAAATGATTCTTGGGTACTTCCATGTTAGCAGGGTTCTAATCAAACAAAATTTAATTTTATTGTTCTCTGAAATAAAATCTGATTAGTTTAAATGCATCTAAACATAAAAATAATGTTCAGCTCCATTAGACATTATAAAATACTCTTTAAATTTCGTTTATTTTAACAAAAAGTTAAAATTCGGACAGAACTTATGGGATGACCTAATACAATCAATAAAATTTCTGATCTAAGAATGTGAACCAGTTATTCACATTTAGCTTCCTTTTTATAATTTATTTGCGTATCTCCTTTGAATATTTTTTTCCGAATTGTATGTGTTGAAATACATTTTTAATATTGAAAATCATATATCACCCACCAAAATCTCTAACAATCTTCTGTTTAGTTGCTCATTGTCCACCCAACAGTTAAAAACGACCACCGCTGGGTGATATCTCCATGTTTAGGTAACCCTGTCCTAAACGAAATGGAAAAAATATCAACACCCAGAAAATATATTGGGAGGGTAGTTCTTTACATTTCTTTAAGCCGATCTTCTTTTTCTTACTCCAGTTGGAAACGTTTACCCTCTGCATGAATGACATCAGTTGATTAATTTTCATTGCTGATAAAAGTTTTTAATATCGCTATAATTATTGTTATTATTAATATTTTCTAATATTTATTATTCTAATATTTCTTCTCGTTTTTGCATCACAAGTTCTTTTTAATGATTTATACTCTTTCTGCTTTCTCTACAAAACTTCATTTTTAAGTTACGTTCTCCTTTCTTGCATTTCAGGTTCTCTTAATGAATATACTTCGCTTTTTTTTCCTTTGCCTGGTGAGTGCCTTTCTACAATCAATAGAAATCGAAGACTGCGGAATATATTCAGCTAAAATATTGAAACCAAATGTGTATTCATCAAACAAGGAGACAACCAGCCGACATCATGATAAATGAAAGAAAAAGAAGCAACCAGAAATTCTTCTATAATCAGAATCATAGAGACGCAGGCATAACTTTAATGGAATCACATGAATCCTCAAAGGTTTTGGTTTGGTTTTGTTCACTTAAATAAATCCATATATACTCGTGTATAAGGCGAAATTTCTTGAAAAAGTACACAGATAATAAGTTTAAGTTTAAGCTTAATATAATTATTACACAAAAGGAAAATAATCTTCTCAGCCACCAGACAAACGATGATAATTTAAATCCTGGTTTTTGCCTGTAATTTTTATTCTTTCATCATTTATTGATTGTAGCAACGTTACATATTTTTTTTTTATAGACGAGGACGTATTTTCAAATTTGTCTTGAAAAAGCTTATCGAGTCGTAACGTCAATAATGACTTTCTTCCCTTACTATTTATCTCTCAAATATTTATTTTTAATAACAACAACAAAAATGTTCTCATATATTTAATGATAATAATAGGCTTTTATTCTTTTCCTATTCATTGAATTGTTTCTCTTATTGTCAAAGAAATAATAAGTCAAAGTGGTATATTTGATAACGAACTGTTCAAGCAGATATCCAGTATAAAATATAAATAGCCATTTCTTTTTCATGGTAGAGGGCTTTCGTGTTTTAGGGATCCCAAGAGCGAAGCCGTCTGGAGTTCCAACTTCTAGAGATCATGGCAGTAATTTCGAGGAGACTGAACGCGGCCAAATCCCAGAGACACCAACAGCGTAACGGCAGAAGGTAACACGAGTCGGGCTGGCGTAAGCAAGGCGGACATTGACAGGACAAGCATCCGACATTACGATGCAATAAGTTTTTGCAGATCTCGACTGTTACGATCCTCTCGGAGTTTATCAGAAATGTTCGCCGTAAACATTTCATTTTTACCGTATGAAAACTCGCCTCGAGAATTTTCGCCGTAGGATAGTTCGCCGTATCAGATTTTCGACGTAAGACAATTATCAGCCATTTTTTTTTACATCCTTATCTTGAACGTCCATTTTGGAATAATGTTCAATTTAATATGTAACGTACCTTGTTATCAAGTTTATATGGATGTCTTTTTTTTTTTTTTTTTTTGGTTAAACATTAGAAAAGAAATTAAAAAATAAACATTTATTTAAAAAAAACTAAAACTAAAAATATATGAAATTAACAAAAAAATAATTAAAAATATGTGCAAATTCCAAGCAATGCATTGTAAATAATGTGTTTTTTTTCCGTTGGACTGTAATGAAGCATTTTCTTCTGAATTCTTGCATTGATATATATATATATATATTCTCTTCATTTGTACTTCATCTGCTCCATCTAAATCACACTTTTTCTTTTGTGTAATGTCTTCTTTTTTCAAATACGCAATTAGTTTACACAAATTTGGCTTCATGTTAGCATGACTTCGCTTATTAAAATGTTTAAATCAAAATAGCAATAGTTTGAGCCAGATATACTTGCTAATAAGTTACTTCATATATTAAAAAAATGAGGCTAAAATTAAATACGGCAAATTTTTCTACGATGATGATTTCTGAAGCGAGTCTTCCTACGGCAAAAATGTTTCCGGTGAATATTCCTTGAACCCTTTTTGAGCAATGAGGGAGTCGCTTCTGGCCAAGTGTGTGGGCTTCTTCGTCGTTCAGAGTTATACACCAAAACCGAGTTCAAGCGAACGGCCTTGTCAAATTCTCTTTGATTCACAGACATCTCAGCCACCGTCACCAGGAGACAAATGGAATAGGGAGAGCAAATGGCGATCCCAATGCGAATGGGGGCTGACGACGACGACATGACATATTTTTTATTGTATATATCAGTGAACTGCAGGGACTTTTGTAAGTGATAAACAAGAAGCAAGGCAATGTATTAAGTGATAGGATAATGTTGTTCTTCTTTATCCACTCTTTGGATTATGTCACTGGATCTAACTAACGCCTTTATCCACTGAAGGACACATGGCACACTGGATAAGTGACAGGACCCAAAGAGTGTGGGTTCAATACCTGGTTAAGGCGGTGGAGAACTTTAAGAGGGGAATTAATAGAAGACAACTGATAACTGACATCCTTTAGACATGGCACGTGGAACTAGAACAATCTACCACAGTGAGTGAAATAAAGGGTTGAGTTCGACATTCCAACCACCTGAAGAAGGCCGGAGTCTACAACGGATGAAACGTTGTAATAAATATATCGACAAAGATGAGGACAATAGTCCAAATAATGTAAATAATGTACATAATACCTGATCTCAGAAATATAAACAGATAGCTGGCATTTGGATTTATAGCTTTAATGGATGAGATAAAGTGGATTACGACAGAGATGTGTTTACTCACCAAATTCTTATAAAGCAAAACGATTCTAAAAGATATCGCATGATTTTATATCGGCTAAAATAATTTTAAGTACGTAAAATATTCTCATGATATTTTACGAATGAAAGAAAAATTCATTAAATCTTGCATAAACAACATAAAGGATAGAAAGAAGAAAGGACTAAGCATCAGCTGTAAGAAGACAGAATACACTATTTCCAGTACGAGGCACAACCCAATGAGTGTGTTATCAATAAAAATGTCTAAATAGTGTAGTAACAGCTGAGGGAAGTGTGACGTTGAAATCAAAAGCCGCATACGAATATCGAAAATGCCTTCCAGAAACTAAGCCAAGTATTAAGAGATGGGAAGAAGATGGCATTCCACCTGTGAATGCTGATACAGCCAAGGAAAGAGGATGGGAGAAACGAGACCGTCTTAAGGAAATACAGAAGAATTTTTGTGACGCAAAATGGAGAAAGAAGGCTTAGAGAATTTAACACTCTCATGACATATTGATGGCAAGTTGTACAGCAGAAAGCATTGACTAACGTCTTTAGGTATATTTTTTCTCATTAACTTCTTCCTTGCTCTTTTTGGGGGATTCGCAGTCAAGTTCATCCATGTGTCTTTAACGGATATTTGATTTTAAAGACTTAATGGATTTATTACCTGACAAGTTGGAGGATTAAGCTGTGTTTAATCACCAAATTTCTTTAACCTATAAAGCAAAACGATTGGATGTGGGATTTTTTAACGGCTAAAATAATCTTAACAACCTAAAATATTCTCATCATATTTTATGAATAGCAAACCCAGAAAAAAAAGATGAATTAATTCTTAAACAACATAAAGGACAGCAAAAATAAAGGGCTAAACTTCAACTGTAAGGAGACAGAATAGAATATTCCAAATCGAAGGCACATCCTAAGGGATGGCTTACAGACTGGCGATGTCAAAATATTTATAAAGAAAATGTCTAAACAGTGTAGTGTAGTAACAGCTGATGGAAAGTGTGACGTTGAAATTTGAAGACCTATCGTAATATCGAAAATGTCTTCGTGAGGCTAAGCAAATTATTAAGAGATGGGAAAATGTAGTTAAACCAGAGAAAAGAGTGCTGAACAGCTGTTTAACATATACAGCAGTAACTACTGAACAATTTCCTCGCAGATAAAGAAAATGTGTTACTACCAGCGGATGCTTATACAGTCAGGGAAAGAGGACACGAGAAATGAGAAAGTTTTAAGGAAATACAAAGAAACTGGACCAAGTAATGAGAAAGAGACAGCTGGAATTTCTGTAACGCATAATGAGGAAAGAAGGCTTAGAGAATTTAGCACACACACGATGTATTGGTGAAAGCAGTGACTAACATGCTTAACAATTATGTGTAAATGGATACCAGAACAAGGATTAAGAGGGATGGTAAAGAGTCGACAGGAAGTAGTGGAGAGCCATGATCACCCACGTTCTAAAACGTCGTGGATTCTGGACAATTCTTGAATCGACGGAGATCTTATTCTGTCAACAAATGTTGGGAATACCATAGACTAAACACGTGAGCAGCGAGGAAGTACTAAGAGCAATGAGACATTTAAAGAAAGAAATTATAATCATTCTTCAGGCTACTGTCAGCCAATAAAAAGGCTCTAGATGCACTCTAAGTAGAGGATTACTGAAGATATCAGGATCTAGGTGGAAGGTGTTAGAATTTGAAGGATACGGTGAATCTTTAGCTAATGATACTTGACTTGATGCAATAGGCCAGAGATTAAAGCATCGGAATTAAATCATTGGTTCGTGGCATCGTAATTGTGATGCCAATTCCTGGGCAGGACAATGCGTACTTGGATTCTGTGGAAACGTGGCGAGCAGCAACTGAACATTACTAAATAAGAAACAAATGAAACATTGTCACCTGAAGAACAAAAATCAAGAAGGAAGAATTAAACATCAACTGTATAGCGGGCCACTCGTATTCGAAGATACCCATCTACTAGGGCGGCTTGCCAATCCCTATTACAGACACTTACTCAGGCACATTTTCATCTATTCAACACCCACAGAGCTCACCTGTGGTTTATACTGCAACTATGCTTAGCAGACCTTAGTTACCGTTTCTGGGAAAGAGCGTGTCATCTAGCGTGATCAACATTTTGAACAAGGTCAGCACGCTCAAGCCCTCGGCTACGATGACTTGTGACTTCGTGCTAGCAGTCACCTAATGTCACTCACAAGGCTTGCATCTGGTTTTCAAGCATTTCCCAAATGGTCGCTGGGATCGACCTCTACCAGTCCGATAATATGAGGAAGTCTCGTTCCTGATAAATCGACCATAGCGAGATTCGAACGCGTGTCTCGTGGTCAGAATGCGAACGTTCTAACCACTTGGCCACGTGCCGAACATCAACCGTAGGAAGACAGAATAAACTGTTCTCGATGACTAACACAACCCGAGGCACGGGCTATAGCCTGTTGACGTCAAAAAAAAAAAAAGAAAAAAAAGTAACAGCTGATTGAAAGTGTAGCGTAGAAATCAGAAGGTATATAGGAATATCGAATGATCTCTTCGAGAAACTGAGGAAAATTTAAGAGATAGAAAATATATATTTCGAATAAAGGAAATGAGAGCTGGGTAATATATAAACTCCTTTGTGGCAGAGGTAGCCGAGCAATGTCATTGCAGATAAGGAAAAAGTTTTTTTTCTACAGACGAATACTGAGTATTCCAAAGAAAAAATATGTGAGCAACGGGAAAGATTTAATAAAAATATTAGGGAACTGATGTTTAGAGAAAATAAGAAACTGTTGGAATCTGTAGGGAGCGTAATGAAGAAGAACGAGAATTTAACGCTGGCAGGACATAGTGAAAGATAGAGAACAAGGACGAACTCAGTGAGTAGCGTACTTAACGAGTTCGTTGGAAATCATGGCAGAAAAAGTCATCCTGGTAAAGAGTAAAAAAAAACTTTTTTCCGGTCAACACACAGAAGCTTTTGAAGGCCATGATCAAGCAGATCCTGAAGGGAGATGGCATATAAAAGATTGTATTTATTTTGGTATAAATCATGTAGGCATATATTCATCTGTCATGGAACACGGGTCTGATTACAAAAGTGCAATCGATGCACTCAAACAAAAGGTTAGGAAGGAAAGAGCAATAACAGCTACAGGACTTGAAAAACTTATTTCACTTAATAATGTGTATTAAAGAGACAGATTTTGTAATTTCTGTCGAAAGTGGCATTGGCTACTCGGTTAATGAATCTTGAAAGCTTCCTTATAAGGAAACGGCTAATAACAACATTACCGTTATCGTATGTTTTTTGTTAATCTGTTGTTAACTAGTGCAAAACATGACTTGTTACATCGACTACTTCTACTAATTCTATATTTAACTTCTACTACTATTATTCCTATTATATGTACTTGTGCTTCAATTCTTATTTTTTCTTCTACTTCTTCTTCTTCTTCTGCTTCTTCTTTTACTACTACTACTACTACTATGTCTACAGTTTCTATTACACTTCTACTATTGCTACTACTACATCTATTATTTATTTTACTAATACTATTCTGCTACCATTTTTCTACTACAAATTCTGTTCCGACTACTAATTCAATGTCTTCCTCCTCCTCCTCTTCTTCTTCTTCTTCTTCTTCTTCTTCTTCTTCTTCTTCTTCTTCTTCTTCTTCTTCTTCTTCTTCTTCTTCTTCTTCTTCTTTATCCTATTTTCGTTCATTTAGTCATCTACTTCCTCCTACTTCTTTTCCATATTCTTCTAATTTTCTTCTATTATAAATCTTTTTCGCCTTCTTCTTACACTTCTTCTTTTTCTCCCTCTTTATCTTATGTTTCTTCCATCTTGACTCATTCTTTTTTTTTCCCAGTCGTTGTCTTTTTCTTCTTCTTTGTTAGTCTTCTTCGCCTTCTTCTTTCTCCTCTTCCCCCTCTTCTTCTTTTTCAACTACTATTATAATATTTTTACTTATAATAATCCTTCTCCCTTTTTTCTCTGTACTACTACTACTACTACTACTACTACTACTACTACTACTACTACTACTACTACTACATGTTCTACTACTGTCTCTACTTCCATTTATTATTCCTTCCTGCTTGCCCTTGTCTTCATCTCTCTTCTTTTCTCTTGACTCTCTTCGTACTGCATTTTCTGTCATCACCTTCCCCCGTCTATTAACTAACCTCATCCAACACTTCTTAATCTTCATCCTCCTCCTCCTACTCCTTATTACTATTTCTGCTCGAGTTGATGAGAGTACAATGATAGTGAAAAAAAAAACCCAACAAAAAACAAAAAAAAAACAGAAACAATAACCTTTCGCTTTTTTTTTCTTTAACTAAATTAGAGGATATCTAATCGACTTGCAATTGCATTAGCGTATTTTTCCAGACAGAGAGAAAAATACAAAAAAGTCCCACAAAAGGAAGAAACATTTAAAATAATAATAATAATAACAACAACAACAACAACAACATCAATAATAATAAAAAATCAAATCATAGCGCTCAGCTAAAACCGAACACCTGCGGCCGCTCTACTATTGACAATGTTAAAAAAAAAGAACGTGTGGCGAGGGTTAGAGTTGACAATAAAAGGCGTATATTCAAAAGCGGCCGTGCAATTGAAATGATAGATAAAAATAAACGGGCAGGTAAATAGATATAGACGCTTCTACAGTTATACCTTGGTAATCCATCATTCTTAGACTCATCTGATGATATACCTCTGTAATCCACCATCCTTAGACTCATCTAGAGTTATACCCCGGTAATCCGTCATTCTTAGACTCATCTAGAGTTATACATGGGTAATCCGTCATTCTTAGACTCATCTAGAGTTATACCACGGTAATCCCTCATTCTTAGACGACTCTACAGTTATACATCGGTAATCCGTAATTCTTAAATTCATCTAATGATATACCTCGGTAATCCACGATTCTTAGACTCATCTAGAGTTGTACATCGGCAATCCGTCATTCTTAGACTCATCTAGAGTTATACCTCGGTAATCCGTCATTCCTAGACTCATCTAGAGTTATACCTCAGTAATCCACCATTCTTAGACGACTGTACAGTTATACATCGGTAATCCCTCATTCTTTGACCAATCTACAATTATATATCGGTAATCCGTAATTCTTAAATACATCTAAAGATATACCTCGGTAATCCACATTCTTAGACTCATCTAGAGTTATACATCGGTAATCCCTGATTCTTAGACTCATCTAGAGTTATACCACGGTAATCCTTAATTCTTAGACGTCTCTAAAGTAATACATCGGTAATCCGTAATTCTTAAATTCATCTAATGATATACCTCGGTAATCCGCCATTTGTAGACTCATCTAGAGTTATGCCCCGGTAATCCGTCATTCTTAGACTCATCTAGAGTTATACATCGGTAATCCGTCATTCTTAGACTCATCTAGAATTATGCCTCGGTAATCCATCAATCTTAGACTCATCTAAAGTTATACCTCGGTAATCCGTCATTCTTCGACGACTCTACACTTATACATCGGTAATCCGTAATTCTTAAATTCATCTAATGATATACCTCGGTAATCCGTCATTCTTAGACTCATCTAGAGTTACACATCTGTAATCCGTCATTCTTAGACTCATCTAGAGTTATACCTCGGTTATCCGTCATTCTTCGACGACTCTAGAGGTATACATCCGTAATACGTCATTCTTAGACTCAACTAGATTTATACATTGGTAATCCGTAATTATAAGATGACTCTACACTGATAAGTCAGTAATCCATTCTTAGACTCTTATAGATCTATACCTCGACAATCCCTGATTCTTAGACTACTCTACACTTTATACATCGGTATTCCGTCATTCTTAAATTCATCTAATGATATACCTCGGTAATCCGCCATTCTTAGACGACTCTACAGTTATGCATTGGTAATAAAGTAATTTTATCCATAGCTGGGTGTAGAAGAGGAGGATTCATACCTTTTCCAAAGGTATTAGCACGTAAGTGAATGTAATAGATTTGACTGGAATTCGAACTCGGCTCTCCGATTCCTCAACCCAAGCCGTTATCCATTACTCCACCTTTAATAGTTAGGAAAATGGTCCTACACAAAGAAATGTGATATTTAAATATTAACCATCAACGAATGTACAGATAATCAGTTAGTCAGTTATGTGCCATGCGTGATACACGCATAGGCGATCATGTATCTTTCGATACATGACTGACGTGATTGTTTCCTGCAGTAGGTTGCCATTTCTTTCTGATGTAGACCAGTTGCCTTCCAAGGCTATAGAACCCTGTCCGTCCTGCTATTTATCCATAGCTGGGTGTAAACGAAGAGGATTCATACCTTTCGCAAGGGTATTAGAACATAGATGAATGTAATGGATTTGACTGAAATTCGAACTCGGCTCTTCGATTCATCAATCCGAGCCTCTATCCATTACTCCACCGTGCCTCCAAAATACACTTATTAATATAAAACAAATATTAGTAGATAATAGCAAAATACAGCATTCCCTATAAAAAGGACTCAAAATGCTGGAAACTAGCGTTATACAAAAGAAACAACGCACATGAGATATCTTTAACAATATTATCTTACGCCTAAAGACGCCTCTACAGTTATACCTCGCTAATCCCTATATTCTTAGAAGTCTCTGCAGTTATACGTAAGTAATAAAGTATGCCAGAAATAAGTTCTAACTGCTAGGTGGCCTTAACATATTTGAGAAGCATATTAAAATAACGCAGAACATACTGCCACCTAACCGCCTGCATACGGATAGAAAATGAATCCAATATATATACTTTTGGGACCTAGGGAAAGTTACTGAATAGAATAATCATATGAAGGTTGGTATTGAACGATAATAATTAGGACAAGAACAACATATATAAGATTCTCTGCAGACCAACATACAGTATTAACTACTGTATTTATGTGAATGGGGACATACCCATTATTTTCCGTATGTATGCTACAACATATACAAAAATGGAGAAAGTGGAAAAAGACAAGGATGTGTCTTCTCACTAGAACTTATGCAACCTATAATGTTTAACGATTCTTAGATAATTAGAAGTCTGGCCAGGAATCATTATTGTGGGCTACGATCTTAACAACATAAGATATGAAGATGACGCAGTGTTGATAGCAGTGTTGATAGCAGAGAAGAAGATACAAAATATTCCTACAGAAGTTAGTGGAGAAAAGCAAGAAGAAAGGACTAAACATTAATAGAAAGAAGATCAAATGAATTTTTGTTAGCAAATAGAACAGCGCAACATGCAAATTGGAGATACCAGAATCAAATAAGTACAACAATATAATAAGTATCTAGGAAGTGTTTTAATAGAGGAGGGAAAGGGCGGTACTGAAATTCGAAGGCGCATCGAGATAACGAAAGATGACTTCGAAAAGCCAAGCAAAGGATTAAGAAACATGAAAATGTCGTTAAAACCAAAGAAAAGAATTCTGAAATCCTGCGTAATATCATACCTCATATATGTCAGTGAGTTGAAGCAACGGGAACAAAGAAAAGAGTACTGAACAGTTATGTAAATTCAGTCCTCCTATATGGCAGTGGATGCCGGACAATCACAGATGAATAATAAACTTGAAGAGAAACAATGAAAGCAGTACTGAATTATTATGTAATATCAGTCTTCCTATATGGCAGTAAATGGTGGACAATCTGCTCACAGATGAAGAAGAGACTTGAAGCAACAGAAACAAAGAAAAGGGTACTGAACTGTTATGTAATATCAGTACTCCTATATGGTAGCAAATGCTGGACAATCTTTTCGCAGATGACGAAGAAACTTCAAGCAAGAGAAACAAAGAAAAGAGTACTGATATATTATGTACTATCAGTCCTCCTATATGGCAGTGAATACTGGACCATCTCCTTACAGATTAAGAAGAAACTTGAAGCAGGAGAAATAAAGAAAATATTACTGAAATGTTATGTAATATCAATCCTCCTATATGGCAGTGAATGCTGGATAATCTCCTCACAGTTTAAGAAGAAACTTGAAGCAGCAGAAAGAAAGAAAAGATTACTGAACTGTGATGTAATATTAGTCCTCCTATATGGCAGTGAATGTTGGACAATCTTCTCACAGATGAAGAAGAGACTTGAAACAACAGAAATGATGTTTTACAGAAAGATGAGGAGAATAACCTGAGGCGAACAGGTGCTAATATTTAAAAAAAAAATGTATTGTTGGTAATAACTTTAAAAGAATGTATGTATTGCTGCTATTTTTACTATAAAGCCGATTTTTACACTCTCATGATGTTCTGATCCCATTTAGGGGTATCTATTTGAGTGCAACTGGGACCCTAACAAGTGCTACCACCCCAGATCAGGGTGAAGCTGGGAACAAAAGCAATTAAGAGGTCGTTCCACGCTCCTTAAAACCTCCAATCATCCGATCAAATGTCTTGCCGCTGGATGTAGTTTATCGTCATCGTGATATATATATATATATATATATATATATATATATATATATATGTCCATAAAGTTCGTGTGCATTTTAAAAATTTATGACTATTTGTATTTGCGATAGAAATAATTTGTAAAAAGGATTAGAAAGTAAATCTATATTTTTTATTGAAATTTTATTTAAGTTTCTACATGTCCTCCATCATTAGCAATACAAAGGGTAATAGGATTTTTCAGTTCACGGAAAACATTTGCCAACTGATTTACAATAATGCCTGAAATCACATTAGTTATTTTAGCTATACTTAAAACTAGGTACTTGAAACTTTATAACATTTTTTACAGATTATTTCTATCGCAAATACAAATAAAGTTATAAATTTTTTAAAGTGCACACGAACTTTATGGACATCCTATATCATATATATATATATATATATATATGGAGAGAGAGAGAGAGAGAGATAGGCAGAGATTAAGACAGATATACCTACATTGTATATGTTTCAATCTTTGTCATTACCATGGTGATAGAGGAGATATGCTCACACTGTCTATAAAACTACCGCCTCATAACCAACTGCGTCAGGTAAAGATCAACAGCCGATGAAGTCAGTCCATCTAGAGGAAGGAAAACTATAAACACATACTGCCTTGTGTTCAAATCCAAACACGAAAAACTCCTATTTCACCACCAAAAGACTGAATTTTAACCGAGTAGGGCGGTACCTTCATCACACGAAATAAACGGATATCTACTTGGCATAGATAAGTATGAAGATTTGGTGTGGTGTAATGGTTAGCAAGCTTGTCTCGCTAGATCAGTTACGACTGAATTGTGAGTTCGATCCTGACTGATTGCCCCCTACTTTCAGCCACGTGCCATATTTAAGCCACGCTTGGAAAATCATTTGAGGCGATGTAATGGTTAGCCAGCTTGTCTCGCTAGAATATTTACGACTGAATAGTGAGCTCGATCTTTACTGGGTGCCCCATATTTTCGGCCTTGTGCCATACCTAAGGTAAGCTTGGGAAATTACTAGATAGATATGAAGATATA
>OZ038505.1:1215000-1232500 GCA_964036315.1 Acanthosepion esculentum
GGCAAACATATATGGCAGCAATACTCCATGCAAGGGCGAATGGTCGATTTATAGATTTGGAGGATAGATTCCGGGGGTAAAAATTTCCTGGCTCGGCACAGGGAGTCAATTTTCCTTGCGGTGCATGATGCAATTGACTTTATGTATTTGTTCCATCTCAGATCAGCGGACAGCCGCAGAGCATATATGGCAGCAATACTCCATGCAAGGGCGAATGGTCGATTTATAGATTTACTATCGCTATAGTCGATGACTGCTTAATATCGATCGTAGAGATTATAGCTATAGATAGACAAAGGGAACATAGGAATCAGTACTCCATAGAGACTTAGTTTCTCGCCTCAATAGGAAATTCCTAACTCGAAGATAGTATTCGTCTGAAATATAAAGTTTGGTTTGATTTGTTTGTTTTTCCTTAGCGGCATATCAACACCTCTATGGGATATTCAATGCCGAAATCTAGATAGGAATTTTTTTTTATTTTAATATATAAAAATATTTATTGAACAAAGTAACTAATAATACCAAAACAAAAGTCATTGAAACAAAGCAAGTTCAGTCGACCAATGATGACAATTCCAGAACAACGTAACTATAAACAATTTTTTCTATCCTCTACCAGCCGCTATGATGGAGAAAGCATTACCTCGAACCGTCGACAGTGAAACACGCTGCAAGAGCCACTCCGTTTCGCTAAGTTCGTTCCTTAATCGAGACGCAATCGCGCCAATCCTCCGAAGGAACGCCATCGAAGGAGGGCTAATATCTCCTGAAGTCTCCACTGCCAAAGGAGTAAAAAAAAATCTATCAGCAAGAGAAGAATATTTAGCTATTTTTTTATCTCTGCGTCTCGGGCGACGAACCGCGGACCTGATCAAATTACCGGCCGAAAATGTGTCCGCACAGGTCGCATCCCAAATCAACGACTTACTCATTTTAAAAATACGAAAATTTAAATGTTATAATTAACTATCTGACTATACGCTGCGTGTCACACATTTTTGTAAGGCAATGGTGATTGATTTTAAATCGTTATTATGATTTGTGGATAAAATGATGCATGTCAATATTACTCAATAATCTTACCGATGTGACCTCCATCTTCTGGCTTTCTCCTTCTATATTTTGGATGGGAGTCATTCCCTTGTTCAAATTTAAATTTAATTTTAATCAAAGGGAAAAAATTCCGTGGGAGGTTTGTGCTCCCCCGGGGACCCCCTTTGATTAAAATGCAATATACTTCTCTAAGTACCCTAGGGGAAATTTCCTTGTTCAACTTTAATTTAAAAGGGAAAAATTCAGTGGCGGGGGTGCCCCCTGAGGGACTCCCTTTGATCAAAATGAAATATACTTACCCAAGTACTTTGGGTAATGTCGTTTCTGATTATATATGGTTATGTTACGAAACAGTAGGAGTTCGATAACAGTGAAACAGAGGTTACAACTTTGTATATACTACCAGCTATACCCAGCTGATTGATCAGAAAAAGCGTTCAATTAGAATGGAGCAAAAACAGCATCATGTTTACATGTAACAGAGTCTATCTTCTTCAATTACTTTAAAGAACTTTCATTTAAAAACACTTTGAATTCATACAGTGACTGATATAATACAGTTACTGATATAACAGAAGTAGTCTGTATTTATTCAATCGAAGTTAGCCGAGGACATGAAGGGGTAAAATAGCAACATGAAGACCCACTTCAGATCACAATTATTTTAGAGTTTTGAAATTCAAGTTGTCAGTTTGCTCCCAGGGTTGTAAAAAGAAGATACATTTATAAAGAAGTTGTTAAATTTGATTCTTCAATTGGTTGAAAGATCAAAGAAAAATAAGAAAGAAATCAATAAAAATCACTATTTTTCGCTATTTATGCGGTTTTCACTATAAGGATAGACTCGATTATTAAGTTAAATGACTGTTAAACAATCAACTAATTGTTGGCTACAATTCAGTGAAGTTTGTATTAGATTGCTTGAAAATTGAGGGAATTTTTAGTTTAAAATTTGTGTTGAAATCGATTTTTCGTGGCTTTTTGCTAAACACAGTGTTGTAGAAATAAAAATGAGGCATCGTTGCGCTGGTCATGATGTTAGTAACCTACATACCGAGGCTGAACGAAATGAGAGGAAATGTTGATTTTATCGATTTTTGATCGACTTTATCCATATTAAATTTAAAAAAATATCGATATCGAAACTATTTCTTACCTTGTAGAATGTATGTGCCAAGTTTGGTCAAAATCTGTCTGATAGATATCGAGTGAAAAGTTATCATACAGACAGACATACCCACAATCACCCAGATATCCTCTTTACACACACACACACACACATATATATATATATATATATATATATATATATATATATATATATATATATATATATATGTGTGTGTGTGTGTATAAAAGTGAAAATAGAAGTCTATTTCATGCTAGATGCAATCGTCAGGTGGCGTGACGATTGCATCTAGCATGAAACAGACTGTCGCCTCTAAGTGTTGATTTCTATGTTCACTTTTATATTTACACACGCTCTATCTCTGATATTGAGCACTTTATCCCATAAATATAGCAGATCTTAAGACTATATATATATATATATATATATATATATATATATATATATATATATATATATATATATATAGATAGATAGATAGATAGATAGATGTATTGTTGGTAATATTGCAAGAAATATTTATTGTCGGTCATTTCTAGTAAAATAAAATATATTGCTGGTCATTTTCCTTAAAAAATGTATTGCTGATTATTTTGCTATAAAATCTATTGTTGGTAATTTTACTATAAACATGTATCACTGATACAGGAATCCAACAATTAGTGCGGTTAATATGTACATCGATAAGTATAAAAAAGTCAATTTTCAATTTATATGGTTAAACTGAAGAATATTTTATGGCATTAATCGAGTATTATGCATGCAAGAATCGAATTTTGGTATATAAAAATTTTAGTACACTAATCTAAAACGAATATGCATTAATCTTGGGATGTTGTATTTTTATGAAAAAAATGTATTTTATACTTTTCTAGTCTCCATTCATTGTTGATTCCTAAGTCCACATTTTCTTTCTGTACATTTCTCCTCTTAACAGATTTTTATTATGGCCTGTTCATTTTGTTTGATTTTATAAAGGGTTTCTGATAGGAAATCAATTAAAATTATTGGTAGGACATTGATTTGATATAGTTTATAAAAACGTCGTTTTTATTATAAACCCCACTTGGGATTTTTGTGAAATCTTCTGATAGGAAATCAAATTACGATTATTGATTGTATATTGATTTAGTGTGCTTTACAAATTATTTTTTTTTATATAAGTTGGCGTGATAGAACGATTATTTGGAGTTTCTTACGAAAAAGATTTTTTTATAATAAATCTCAATTTAAGTCGGATTTCGCGAAGGCGTCTTATTCTGATAGTATGTTAATTTGGTGTTGGATATATTCCTCCACCTAAATGCAAAATATGAAAAAATATCAGCGAATATTTTATCAGTAACCATTTTTAATGGCGATCTGCTGCCCAGAGAACGGATTCACAGTAAAGAATCTTTTGTTTTTACCATACCCTCCTAAATATCGTGGTCATTTAATAACTGTATGTAAATATTTATTCTGATTTTCATATTCTTTGAATGAATTTGTGGTCCGACTATAACATTGCTATCAGGTTGACCTCTGTTTATTTTTGAATATATGAAAGCATGCACTTTCTTGTTGCTAGCACATCTACATTTATCTATCTATATATAATATTCTGTGATTTCTGTTGAACCCTCCGTCCGTCACACCCTCTAAAATAGTTATACATTCACCGATCGAAACGAAATAGTGTGGAAAAGTGCAAACAGGCTAGGGGGTAAAAAGTTTAGTTGATTTTACTAGGGTGCGTATCTTAATACATTTTCATTTCTGTTTTTGGAAAAATTAGATATTTTGTTATTTAACGTACAAAACACTCCAACTATTTTAATTACAATTTAATGATTAAAATGACAAATACTTATTTAATAAAAATGCAATATTATTTTTGCATATCATTTCTTTAAGTTTTTATAAACAAGAATCCAGTTTCGTGTTCGCCCTGCGTTTGCAAGAACTATAAACAAATCACAAGGCCAAACGCTTAAAAAAGTTTGAATTTGACGCCAGAAAGAAATATTTATGCATGGCCAGTTGTATGTTGCATGCTCAAGAGTAAGAAATCCTAAGAATTTATTTTTCGCTGTTAAAAAGGAAGAAGGTAAAAAAAAGATATTTTCTTAGAAATATTGTTTAATATGAACTCCTGTAAAATTAAATAAATTATTAAACTGCGAAGTACGATTTTTGGCAAAGTATTTTTTAAAACAAATCAGCTTATTCAAATTTCATCGACTGGTTTCCGAAATTGAACGAAACGTAGAATTTGTAAATCTCGACAGAAAATGCTAGCAATAACTTGAACAATACTAAATACTGTGGGGATTTCAACACGCACTATCGTCCTGCAGAAAAATGAGTTATTAAAACAATAGAATTGGCTAGGTTCGCCTATCGTCCGTTTCATATTTCCTCCCCGGTTCTTTTAAACAGGAGTAGAGGTTTGTCCCTTGTTTCCTGTTTACAGTTGGGTTGCCGGTTCCTTTTCAAGTTTTCTCATTCTCATCCACTCCCATTAGCTCTTGGCGTCTTAGCGACATTAACGCCTTGCTTGGGGTGAATTAAAAAAAAAAACGAAAAAGATAGTGTTTCAGTTGATATTTTCGTCGGTCTTCCTTCGACGAATATTCTTTAATTGGTCGTCTTAGAAGTGTATAAGGAGATAAGGAAAGTGAACTTAGAATATGCTGCGCTAATAGATCAGGTCACATTTTCACTTTATTTAGAAAATCAACATTAGATTCAGTGAGACATCTGGAGATTGATATGTTACGTACTGATACCAAAAATTCGATTCATAGCCTTTAGCAATTTTTTCTGCATTGATTTTACATATCGTCTGAAATATATACAGAAATATCTATTTTCCGCAGGTTTTTTCTTACAAACCGACTTAAAAAATTTTTTACTGTTTCGAGACTCAATCTAAATAACGTTGATATCTATTTGCATTTTGAATGGAAAATATATTGAAAAGAGAATTATAATTACGAATCACCTGAAGCAAAATATGCAGTTTTTTATTTACTGTATTTGATTCTAAAAAAACTGTGTAAAATAATTGTAAATGATTACAAAAATGGCTTCTCAATGAATAGGATTTGTTTGATCATTTGTTAGATCATAATTAATAATAACAAAAATAGATAAAAGTGTATATAACATCATAAGACTGCTGGGCACATAATATGTAACAAAATGTTTTAAATTTGCATTGTTTATTGAAAATCACACTAAAAGAACTGCACTGTATAACGTATTACATCTTACTATAGCTAAATTGTTCAGTATAATTTTACTTTAAATTAAATGAAAGTGTTATTTGATGGCACAATGATTTAGTTATAATGTGCTTGTGCCATGCATCTTGTTCATATAAAAGCTGTAAAGCTTCTGTAAATTATGCATTTTATAAGCCTATGTTATAAGGTTTTCACTGATCACCGGATTGATATACCAATGCTAGGATTTTGAACCTAAACTTAATCTTTAAATTCGTTTCCCCAAAAAACAATGGCAATTTTGAAAAGAATTGTCGTCCTTTATCAGATTAAGCTCCAATTTTAAGATTGAGTGCATTACCACGATTCCCAAATCCACCTCGCCTACTGTCCTAAAGATACCTTCGCCACAAACAGCAAATTGCTACAAACTCCAAATATTAGCGTAATCTATCAAGTTATTAATAAATAGCATTGTCAATTCAGGGTATTCATGTGGATGTCATGGATGACACCAAACTCGTTCAGTAATATCTAAACTGACAGCTGCATATAACCGATTACTCTGCTTACCGCTTTTAAAACGACTTCTTGAGAATTAAGCCTGGAGCGATAAATTATTCTTCTTCGGGCCTTGTTGACTGGTGCTTCAGAATGATAGACAGCTGTAGAAAACAAGAGAAACCACATCACTTGTGGACTTTCAACAACAGCAACAACTAAAATGCATAGCACACAGAACTTGAATAGAAAATAACGACATGATCAAGATGTTCAGTAGTAGAAAGAGTGATAACAGTTACTGGACATGAGAATCATATTTATCTAAAAAACTTTTTTCCTAAAAAGATTTTTGTCATTTGAAAGTACCATAAGCTACTCTTTTAATGAATGCCGAATGATTCCTTATAAGGAAACCTCTAATAATATTATGACATTTATTAAAATGATGTTTTACAGTTACCTTCTAAACAAGAATCCCATAATTTAATCAACATCCATCTCACACAAGATCAGAAAAAGGAAAATATTTATTCTCCTCAGGAAATGTTACTTATGTTAATAGAAGAAAAATTTGAATTTCTTTTATGTGCCGTAGCTAATCAGGACGTAGGAGATTAAGACTCTCCACAACATCCTATCCTTTGTGCAATATTTGTCCCAATTACTATCATATATTCGTCATTTCTAAAATCATATTCGGCAGGTTAGGTTTCACAATGATTTACATATGTCTTCTGTTATATTTTCCAAGCCCTTTTACCTCAATATTCCTCTCAGAAATTGGAAATGCCCTTTTCCGATTCTAAGTACCATGTTCCTTAAATCTTCATAATTTCTAACACGTTCAATCAATCAGCATCTAAGGCCAAATCACATTGAGGCACTAGTTCATATATGATCCCAGAAGTTAAGTAACGTATTGGGAATACCATTTTCCTTTAAAACTGGATGTGCGGGTGGTGTAATGGATAACGGCCAGAAAATGTAAATTGAGGGGCCAAGTTCTAATTCCCGTTGGGTTCATTAGATTAAACTTAAAATTACTCTTGGGAAATGTATGAATCCACAGAATCCCTTCAGCCATGGGTTAATTTGTAGGACTTGTATCCTTAGGTGATTATTATCTCAAAAGATTTTACAATCTAGAATATTTTCTGGTTTTAAATAAACTCCAAAAGGTTGATAAGCTGTAAAAAACAATCCATTCAATAAAGCATCAGCTTCCTTACATCTCTTCTGAGGGAAATTTCCCGTATTCACTGCTATATAGAAAGAATGATATTTTTTTTTTTTTTTAAGCGTATCACCCCAAGCAATGCCGGTGGCCACTATCACGCATGGGGTTACAGAAGGGTTGGAGGAAGAGCAGATAGGAGTGGTAAAGGAAGGGTTGTGGAGAAAGAGAAGGACGGAGGGCCGATCGAGGTGGGGAGGTTACGGGAGATATAGAGCGAGAGCAGATAGGAATGAAAGATGTCAGGAAGTGGATAGATCAAGGCAATTGGAGATGACGATTGACGCTACACTTAAACCGTTGGAGATTGTATTTGTCAGGGAAACAGTAATAGGGAAGGGAGTTCCATTACACAGAAATATGATACTAACAAGATATCCAGAGATTGGCAGATAATCTTTCCTCTAAACTCGATCTAACATTTCAGTGGTGTGGACTAGCTGGTTACATTCAACACCTCGAATAGTAAACTAGTTATATTCCATCACTGGAACCTGAACTATCACCAATTACGATCAAAGGATGTTCCCTCGGGGAGGCTCTCTGCCTTAAACTCAACCCAGACCTCAAGTATAGCTCGTATATACGATACATCGTTAAAGATGCTGGGGAAAATGGCCTGTTTCCCTGTACCGTTCCGGTAAGTACCTGGCTCCTCGTGCAATCTTCTACGTTTACCATAACCAGGTCAGGCCCTAAATCGTGTACCGCTGCTATACCGGGTGTAACAGCAAAACTGTCCAAATAGTGTAACAGCAAAATTGTCCAAATGTTATATTGAGATCTGAACCGTTGTATCTTAGAAATAATTAAATATATCTTAATGGAATTTTCCGAGGTTTCTATAACACTATTGTACTCTACTTTGAGTACTAAAAATGTAGAATTACTCTCCAAGTTTAACAGAGGAATCGTAACTTTAAATATATATATTATTCCAGCAGCATTTTCCAACTTTACCCCCTCTAACCTTCTAACTTTATATCCTGGAGTAACAAGTTGCCTCACAGGTTTCACTTACGATTTCATTTTCAAGTCTTTTTTTCTCTTTGGACTGTCATTCTCTTCTCTCACGCGCTAAACGTATTTTGGATTGAGTTGCATCTTTTCTAATTGATTTCTATATCTCTAAGTTGAAGTGATGATCCCTCTTCCAGTTGTGACCTCCTGTTTCAATTTTCCTCTTTTACTATTCCTTTTTTAAAATCTTATTCACCGTTCTTTTGATGGTTCTTGAATGGACTTTGAAGATCGAATTTAGATTATGATGTTGGTACCATTATTGAAGGCCTGAATTAGATTTGTTCCTCTCGCCATTGATCAGTTTGGAAGGCAGCAGGTCCGGCACAAAACAATTTTAACCGGTTTCCATTTTCGCTGAATAACTCAAAGGGTTTTTCAGTGATTCTTACCACAAATGGTGTTAAGATGGCTAAACGCTTTATCTGAAAACCTGGAAAAAGAAACTCAATTAGTTTGGTGTTTTTTTTTTACGATATAAAAAATTTGTCGGATGGATAATAATTTGTACAATTTTGCTCCTACACCACGTATATGGGCAATATGGGTATATCTCGACAGAAAATGTTAGCAATAACTTGAACAATACTAAATACTGTGAGGGTTTCAACACGCGCTATCGTCCCGCAGAAAAATGAGTTATTAAAACAATAAAATTGGATAGGTTCGCCTATCGTCCGTTTCACCTCTCCTCCCCGGTTCTTTTAAACAGGAATAGAGGTTTATCCCTTGCTATCTGTATACAGTTGGGTTGCCCATTCGTTTTAAAGTTTTCTCATTCTCGTCCACTCCCATTAGCTCTTTGCGTCTTAGTGGCATGAAGGCTTTGTTTGGGGTGGATTTATTAAAAAAAACAAAAAAAACAACAAAAAACAAAAAAACAACAACAAAAAACAAAAAGATAGTATTTCGGTTGATATTTTCTTCGGTCTTCCTTCGACGAATATTCTTTAATTGGTCGTCTTAGAAGTGTATAAGGACATAAGGAAATTGAACTTAGAATAGGCTGCGCTAATAGATCAGGTCATATTTTCACTTTATTTAGAAAATCAACATTACATTCAGTGAGACATCTGGAGATTGATATGTTACGTACTGATAACAAAAATTAGATTCATAGCCTTTAACAATTTCTGAGTATTTAGTTTATATATCGTCTGAAATATATACAGAAATATCATTTTCCGCTGGTTTTTGCTTACTAACCGACTTAAAATTTCTAGTTTAAATGCGTCTCCGAGGCTTTATAGGGGTCAATTTATTTTCCAAATTACAAGCTCGTTCTTATAGACAACACGTCGTAAGCTTCTCACTTCTCTTTCGCTATTTCCATAGAAATCGCCCGGACGAACTATGTTTCTTTGTTCAACCAGTTCTTACTAAGACTTACCATGCTATGTAGATTGTAGCGTACCAGCATTATTTTCTTTGTATTCCATTTACGAATAGCTTCGTCCCGCGAACCAGTGCTCTGTGGAATTGACTCCCAATAAGGTTTGTCCACGATCACTACGAGATCTGTCTGAAATGAAACGGAACTGGTGTCACGAACAATTTATTTCCTTATCGAAAAACAAGCTCCATTATTTTCCCCTTAAATGTAATATCCTTCGAGTCTAATCAACTTTTCCATCCTTCTCCGCCATGCTTCTATGCTGGAAGGATTCTTCTTGGATGGCCCTCAGCTCCGTCATTAGGGTCCTCTTGATGGCATCCACGCCTATAAAACGGGCCCCCTTTGTTGTGGCCTTGTTAGGGCCAGAAATAAAGACACAAAGAGAGGAATTGAGTTAAACAAATATATTAACAGAAACAGTAATACAAACACATTCCACCGACAGTGTTACAGCAAGAATGTTCGGTTCGACTGTCAGAGCTGCCTGCTGGAAACTTCCCATGTTTATAGCTGTGAGAGCCCATGTGTAAGTTACCATAACATACTTGTAGATCCACTTGAGCTTGGGGAAGAGAAAAATTTCAAACCGGGTCAGATCAGGTGAATAGGGAAGTTGTTCCAGTACGGCGAGGTTCTTATCGGCCAGGAACTGACGGATGCTGACGGTGATTGTGAGCAGGTGCATTTTCGTGGTAGAGCAACGACAATTTGTCCTGTCACAAGAGCATTAAAAAATGCAATGGCTGAAGAGAGCTAAGATTACAGTTATATACTCGTAAAATATTATTTTAGATGATAACACAATCCGCTTATCCATCTTTCGTCCCATAGCACACCCAGTCCCGTTACTTTTCAGATAAACATGGTCTATTGAATCAAATGTTAATTCATCTCTACTAGAAAGGTTGGTTCCCTGTGTCATGCTCGGCATTTTTTTTTCAATTCCAAACAACAAATTACATGGTTCCCCATTCCCCCCCCCCGACCTCGAGTCTAATGAACTTTTTAATCATTCTCTGCCACGCTTCTATGCACTGCTGGAAAGATAATTCTTGGATGTTCCTCAGCTCTGTCGTTGATAACATCTACAAGTTCAAAAGGGGTCGCCTTCAGCTGAAACAAGAGAAAAAATCACACGGGGGAAAATCAGGTGAATAGTGAATTTGTTCCAGTACGGCAAGGTTCATCTCGGCCAGGAACTGCCGGATGCCCAGGGCGTTATGATCAGGTACATTGTCGAGGTAAAGCAGCGACAATTTGTCCTGTCACAAGAGCATGTAAAAATGCAATGGTTGAAGAGAGCTAAGATTACAGCTATATACTCCCAAGATATTTTATGCGAGATGATAACAAAATCCACTTATTCTGCTTTCACCCATAGCTTACACAGCATACCCAGTCCCGTTAATTTTTACACTGACCTTGTATAATATTAACGCGTTTAAGTCTAGGATTAACCGTTATTATCTCCAGATATCCACCTAAACTTTGCCTCTTAACCTGTAAAACTCTACCGCGAGTAGCTCTCGTTCCTTGTGCAGGGTCAACACCACGGTAAAAAAATAAAACAAGTGTATAATTGTGAAATTATTCCATCAGGGAATTTCATACAGAAGTAGTTTTAGGTAGGTGCAGGTATGTGTTCCGACGTGTGTCCAAGAAAAAATATTAAATATAAATCTTTATTTGAAATATTTTACATGCAGGCACTTCAAACTTTGTACTTTGAGTTAACATTAATAGGAACTGAAAAACATATTATTTAAGTAAGAAAATCAGTTACTGAAAATTGTAATTAAAAATAGGAAAATTTACGCTGGGTACTATAAACCCAGGGTTAGTGCTCTAGGGTTAATAATATTACATATAGCCAATTCGTCTTGCTTATGGTTATTTTGCATCAGTTGGGGTTTTGTGGCATTGTATTTTTATTACTGGTGTCATGTATTATTTGTAAGAGTAATTTCATTTGTTTATCAATGATGTAGTTGAGAAAATTATTGTTGACTAGTATTTGCTTTATGTGTTTCAGTTCAGTAAGAAATATCTTTTGGGAAGGGGAATGTTGGTATGCTTTTTTTAAGAAGGTTTGTTATCATTGCCATTTTATATTTATATCTTTCCGGGCATTGGCTAGTGTAGTTTAAAAGACAAGAGTTTGTACTGGCGGTTTTTTTATACAGGTGAGTAGTAAATGAACTGAAATGGGATCTTTTTATGGACCGTGAGTTCATATGTAAATTTTAGTGTTGAGCTTTATTCAAAAGATGATTTTATGTTAGTGATTTCATCTTTATTTGAAATAAAATAGCGTGCATTATTTTGCGGGTATTTGTAGCGGACCGTGGGGGTGAAGATGTGAAGAGATATCAGAAGGTTAAACTTTCCTGCTGGCGGGTCCAGCTACATGAGAATGTCGGACTTTAATTAAGTCCAAAGAAAACAAACAAGACCGATATATATGGGTAAACAAATATATATTAATAACAAAACAAGTTAAACAAAGACATGGACTGTTACATAGAGTTTCTATGGAGAAATTATGTGCGTGTGTTGTAAGTGTTCGTACGTACGTGTATTGTTCTTAGCGCGTTCCCAGATTTTGGAAACGCTGTATCTGTGAGAGGTCACATATTGGCCTAAGTGGAAAAAGAGAGATAGCGGCCAAAAGCCTAAGTCGAAAGAGAGAGAAAGAGAGAGAGAGAGAGAGAGAGAGAGAGAGAGAGAGAGAGAGAAGGGTCAGCCAGTATTTATAGCCAGGGGTGTGAGACCCCTGTTGAATGATTAAAGAACTGAGGACGAGCTAACTCCGGCATATTTAAGGTATTTTAACAAGATAAAAAAAATGAACGAGATATTGACTAGGATAATTAACTATGACGTATTGCAGACAGACGAAATATCATCTAAAGAGATAGATAGATAGAGAGAGAGATAGATAGATAGATATTAAACAGTCTTAGATAGATAGATATTGAACAGACTGAGATAAATAGATAGATAGATAGATAGATAGATAGATAGATAAGAGGGTGACATAGATAGATAGATAGATAGATAGATAGATAAATAGATATTGAACACACTGAGATAGATATTGAACAGACTGAGATAGATAGATAGATAGATAGACAGATATTGAACAGACTTAGATAGATAGATATTGAACAGACTGAGATAGATAGATAGATAGATAGATATATAGATAGATAGATAAATATTGAACAGACTTAGATAGATAGATAGATATTGAACAGACTGAGATAGATAGATAGATAGATAGATAGATAGATAGATAGATAGATAGATAGATAGATAGATATGCGTGTTATTTATATGTTTCATTTAAAATGTTTGGGTCAGCAATAAAATAAACGTAGCTTTGAGAAATTAGAAAAAAAGAATAATAAAAACAGAAACAAAATAAAAGAAACGAAGAAATCCCTAACATTGAAGGAAAAAAAGAATTTCACCCATCGTAAACTCCTATCTGTATTCGTTCATTTTCTTTCTCACGCGATTCTTTAAAAAATGCCCCCTCCCCAAGCAAAAAAAAAAATGGTAAAGAAATGGAAAATAGCCCCCGGCAAATTAAACGAAAATTCTTCAAATTAACCGCTTTAACTGGCATTCACCACTGTAAACCTCCCTTTCTCAGTTTGAGTTGAATTATGACTTATTCAACTCGGTGTCAGACACGTCGGGCTACTTTATTATGCAGGCTGCGTAGCGTGGTGGACCGATGATCGGTGCTGACTGATAGCCGGACAAGGAGGCGGCGATAGTGCAATAGTGAGTAGACGGGGTGGAGCAGTTGGTGTGTGTGCCACTGGTCGAGATCTGGTCTCTCATCGGTCGAGTTTACTCCACTTTCAGATTAAGCCGGGGTAACATACAATTACGATGTTATGTGACGTCGATAAAGATGGCGGACGTTTTAATTAGAGACCGTGTTGAGCTTAGTGCGCATGTCTTGAACAAAGGGTCATTGATTGAATGGCACTTTGAAGGAGAAGGAAAGAGACTGAAAGTAAACGAGGAAAAATGACTCGAAAAGAGGAAAAGGTCTTAGAGGATGACAGATTAAGAAACAGAGTATGCACCTGACAAGGGCAGGAGTGAGGCTCTCGACAATGAAAGAAAAGGGGACGAAAATGGTAAGAGAAAAAGAAGAGAAACACGGATTAATTGCTGCGAATAAAAGTTAGATAGATAGATAGATAGATAGATAGATAGATAGATAGATAGATAGAAAAAAAAATTATATTGAAGACAAGCGAGACTTTGATAGGTGAATAGACAAATAAGAACAGGTGATATATAGAACTAGCTAGCTAGGTAGCTAACTAGAAAGATAGATGAACAGACAGGTAAATATGAAAATGAGATTAAGGAACAGATTAAGTTATAGTTAAATAGATAAAGAGATAGGTATTACAAGGTTGAGATAGATAGAAAAAGATTCACATAGATAGATAGATAGATAGATAGATAGATAGATAGATAGATAGATAGATAGATAGATATGAATAGACTGAATTTGGATCGTGCAGGTGAATTATTATTTTTGACAATTACTTTAGCAGTTTGTTTTTATAATAAATAATTAATTTCATTATCTTGTTATTGTCAACTGTATTTCTCTATAATGTTCCTAACTGAAAATTCATCTTGATTATAATTACTATGCATTTGATTTTTGTAGAAATATACTTATATACATACATACCTACATACATACATATGAATAGGCTGAGATAGACAGATAGACAGATAATGAACAGACTGAGATAGATAGATAGATAGATAGATATGTGCAAGTACAAAAAATAAATGAAAAACCCTTTTTGCAATCAACACCATCACTTGATAAAACCAGAAGTGTTGAAATAAAATTGCAATGTTTAGTGATGTTATAACATGCATATGTCACAAATCTGAAGAAATGTTATATCTATATATCTATATATATATATATATATATATATATATATATATATATATATATATATATATATATATATATATGTGTGTGTGTGTGTGTGTGTGTGTGTGTGTGTATTCTTTTCTGTAATTATGTAAAAATTATTTTCTAAGCGTTTTCGACTATAATTTTAGACATTATCTAAGGTGAATATTATTTTACTCTTAACATAATATATGGGTTGTTTTATGTGTGTATCCAGAGTTGCAGGAATCTGTTATTTTCAGAACACCGTCGTCACATTTTGGCCGTGTTCATAGCTGATATTATTGAGTGTTGGCATTTTCTTTTTTATTAATAATGCTTCCATTATTTGTAGCCTTTTTTTTTTTAGATGTGAATGATGCTATTATATTTGTATTATCAACGAGCATTTAGATCTTCATGTGTATTAAAATGGGACCTAATTGAGCTATGGTCAGAGATGTAATATGAATTTTCTTGTTAAACATGTTGTAGTATATCCAGTATAATTATTTACGAATTTGGATTGGCCAGGAACACAGTTCCTTCAGGAACATGCAAGTTTATAAATAATATGGGTTATCTGAAATTTGGATCGTGCAGGTGAATTATTATTTTTGACAATGAGTTTAGCAGTTTTTTTTTATAATAAATAATTAATTTCATTATCTTGTTATTGTCAACTGTATTTCTCTATAATGTTCCTAACTGAAAATTCATCTGGATTATAATTACTATGCATTTGATTTTTGTAGAAATATATATATATATATATATATATATATATATATATATACTATTAACGAAATACAATAGTAAATGGTAAGTTGCAGGGTAATGTCAAGGTTGTAATAAAATGACCAAGTATGAAGTAGAGCCTACAAAAGAAAGCAAAAAACATCCCCCTCAAGAAAAAACACGCAAAAAACATATTTAAGGTGTGTACCGTATTTTAGGCGTTTATCATATTTGAGGCAAGATAAATAAGCGGATCCTTCGTACATTATATATATATATGTATATATATATATATATATATATATATATATATGATTATTATGACAGCTAGCTAGCTAGCTAGCTAGATAGATAGATAGAGATAAAAACGCATATAATACGTTGCATATATGTTATATACTGTACCTATGAACACTAATGGATATGTCCCAGTCCTAATAAATACGTTGGACACTATTGTAAGTGGGGGTAATATGTACTATAAGTAGTTCACTACTAGCAGTGGTTTACCTACTTCACGCAGCTGGCGAGTATTGTATTTTGTTGATGTTATAAAGATTACCATTTCATTTCCAACCTCCGTTTTGGTTATTCCTTATTCAGTAACCTTTTCATAGGTTACAACAATATATAAATTCATTCAGATCATCTTGATAAAAATTGTTTAACCATCAAAAATTTATTGTGAAAATATTGACTAGGATAATTAAATATGACGTATTGCAGACAAACGAAATATCAACATCTAAAGAGATAGATAGAGAGATAGATAGATAGATAGATAGATAGATAGATATGAACAGTTACATAGATAGATATATAGATATATAGATAGATAGATAGATATGAACAGTTACATAGATAGAGAGATAGATAGATAGATATGAACAGTTACATAGATAGATCGATAGATAGATAGATAGATAGGAACAGTTACATAGATAGACAGATAGATAGATAGAGAGAGATATGAACAGCTACATAGATATATAGATATATAGATATGAACAGTTGTATAGATAGATAGAAGATAGATATGAACAGTTACATAGATAGATAGATAGATAGATAGATAGATATGAACAGTTACATAGATAGATTGATCGATACATAGATAGATAGGAACAGTTACATAGATAGACAGATAGATAGATAGATAGATAGATAGATAGATAGATAGATAGAGATATGAACAGCTACATAGATATATAGATAGATAGATATGAACAGTTAGATAGATAGATAGATAGATATGAACAGTTACATAGATAGATAGATAGATAGATATGAACAGTTACATAGATAGATAGATAGATAGATAGATAGATATGAACAGTTACATAGATAGATAGATAGGTATATATGAACAGTTACATAGATAGATAGATAGATAGATAGATAGATAGATAGATAGATAGATATGCCTACACAGGAAAAAAACAGAGACTGATAGGTCAATAGATAGATAACTGGAGGGTCTTATGACTATTCCATTAATTTGGCAATGTTGAGCAGAACTTAACTTTGCAGAATGCGAATGAGAATTGTCTTACATAAATATATTCATAAATTCCTAATTTCTTGCTTTGGCCTGCAACACTCGAAAAAGCTCTGCTTCTAACACTTACAGCTTTTCAATCTATTTAACATGGCTGGACCATAACATTGGATTGTACAACGTCTTCTGTTGCCTACAATACGAGAGCAAAATATTACTCCATCTCCACCCGCTGAATATTTCTCCGAGGAATTCACATCTCACCAACACAATGTAGCTTTCCTTTATATATAATATTACTATAGAAATGTCAGTTTCCGAGTACTTCCAACGCATTATACCATAACATTGGATGGTACAACGTCTTCTGTTGCCTACAATACGAGAGCAAAATATTACTCCATCTCCACCCGCTGAATATTTCTCCGAGGAATTCACATCTCACCAACACAATGTAGCTTTCCTTTATATATAATATTACTATAGAAATGTCACTTTCCGAGTACTTCCAACGCATTATACCATAACATTGGATGGTACAACGTCTTCTGTTGCCTACAATACGAGAGCAAAATATTACTCCATCTCCACCCGCTGAATATTTCTCCGAGGAATTCACATCTCACCAACACAATGTAGCTTTCCTTCATATATAATATTACTATAGAAATGTCAGTTTCCGAGTACTTCCAACGCATTATACGTTTCCCATTTTGATATTTAGTTAAAAGTCGTAGATTGGTTGTTCATATGCCTTTAGCAAACTGA
>OZ038505.1:1235000-1267500 GCA_964036315.1 Acanthosepion esculentum
AAAATACACACACACACATAAAAATATAAAAGATGAAAAATAACCGGTTTTTGTCCCGCTCTTCAAGGTTTTTAATCGGAATTACAATGGGTAAAATACAATTTTCTTTTTCTTAAATTGCGAATAATTGATGATAGGACAAAAAATGGGCGGCGGGGGGGATACTAGAGACTAATTAATAGCAAGCCCCAGCAAGCAATCATGCTGTTTACACTGAGAAGATTTGAATTGATATACATTGACTCCAGTACTTTTACGTGAAATAAAGAATTTGACGGGGAAAAAACAATAAACAAGTCGACACTAAATTCAGCTGCAATACCTCCTGTTCTTAATAAGGTGCTCACAAATTGAGGATCCATATGTGATTTTGGATCAATTCATTTGGAACCAAGATATGATTCCTGATCTTACGCGGCACGTGCTGTTTTATTCTTGCATCTAGTCTTTGGGTAGTAGTCCTCCCTATGTAGCTCACTCCACGACCACAATTATATTTATATATAACAGAATTCACTTCATGAGTTTGGGGGAACATCCTTACGAATAGATGAGAAGATCGGCCTGGTATTGAACACGACACGAACCTCGGCCGAAAAATAACACTCACGGACATCGAAGAAATTTTCCTGGGTAGGTTTCCACAGTCGGCTCCAATCCCCGGAAGCCGCAAATAATTAGGGCACCTTTCTACCGTAGCGGGCTGAATTCTTTCTTAAATTAGCGATCTTGTCACGAATGATAGAATTAAGAACATTAGGCAGATAGCCATTGTTACATAGAATCTTCGTCACAAAATCGATTTCTCTGTCCAGAAAAGCCCCAGAACAGATCATCAACGCCATATGAGTAAGGATTTTCATGCGGTTTATCTTTCGTTTCTTCTGAGAAAAGGAACCCCAATGTGTTTACAACCGGGCAAATGTAGACTTTTTTTATACTGAGGTCAAAAACGATGTTGGCGTGCGGTGCCCCAATAGATCTAAAAAGTCAAGTTGGGAATTAGACTCTTTCTCAAACGTAAACCTCACAGCTGGATGAAGACTATTAAGAGGAGAGAGAAATTGATCCGCTTCAACTTCATTAAATAAACAAAAAGTAGCATCGACATATCGACAACATAATTGTGGACGAAATGAACTACTTAGAAATCTCTTCTCATGAAAACCGACAAATATATTTGCCAGTGCAGGGCCCAAAGGGGAACCCATGGAAACACCATCCATCTGTCGTTACATACTATTATCAAAGCTAAAATCAACAGATGAAATGGCAAATTTCCTCAGGTTAAAGAGCACTTTTTTCAGGAATATCTGGAGGAGACAAAGAGCAATGGCAAAGAAGATCACAACAAATATGAATTTTCTCCAAAAGAGGAACCCAAGTAAATAAAGAACACGCATCAAATGAACGCATGAAGAGGATAAATTCTGGTTACGATCTCTAAATGAAAAAGAATTCTTTATACAGAAAGAACTATAGTGTTGTAAAACAGGTTGCAACACTAGCGAGCTATTTGGCGACCTTATGTTGAGAAGCCCCTATCATAGAAAGTATGGGTCTTAAAGTTACACCATACTTATGGATTTTTGAAAGGCATAGAGATGCAGTCGGATGGAACCAGAAGGACTAATATTCTCAGAAACCTATGCGGAAAGAACCGTACTTTTTGCCACCTCAAATGTTGTTTTGTGAAATTTTGTTTGTATTGAAGTGGTATCGTCACATTTTTCAACGGGGCCAAGCTTCACAAATTTAGATGTATCATTTAAGATTAGAAACATGTTAGCACATAATCTGTGTAGTGCATAAGGACCACAGAGGCACCTTTATCAGGTCTGAAAATCACCAAATCGTGGTTATTCTTTAGTGATCTAATATTACGCCCGTGTTCAATTCTCCATTTTGACTTGGATGTAGTAACGGAAGTACTGGCAAACATGTGAGCAAAAATATTTAATCGGGCTCTAAGGTCACTAAGCTATTCGAGGAAATTGGTGAAAGTTTTGTTAATTAAGTAAACAAAACCTCGAATTCGGAAATATCTTCTCCTTATCAGGCATCATAGGTGGAACACCGAATTCCAAACCGTGTTTAAGGACAGATGATTGAGTTCGTGAGAATAGTAATTGAAAATAATATCCGTCACATTAGTTTCAACTGTGCACCCATATCTCTTGTGTGTTAAAAATTTAAGCTTGGTCTGTAGCTTGTTATTTAACTTATTACACCCTTGCTGAACAAATACTAAATACCGGAAAAACATCAAACGACAGAAAAAAGAAATTATGTCCATACCTTCACACCATAATGTATTATATTTCACATTCAGGACCGTGATTTTTGGTGTAAAAATTTTGCAGAAAATCTTTAATATAAGTATTTTCAATATTCCAACTAGATTGTAATTTTAATCTGTTTATTTTGAATTGAATAAATGAAGGACGAATCAGGTACCGAATACATTTTCGTAAAATACACAGCATTAGTCCTCAATGTTTTTAATTTTGCTCTAATTTGTAATATTTTAATTAATTGATTAATTAATTCAGAGGTGTACCTCAATTTAAACTATTTAAAAACATTCTTAGCGGCACAGAACCTGATTATTGCTGTAAATATATTTAGGTGAATATTAATTGGCATAATTAAAAACAAAAATATATATCTATATCTATAACTATCTATCTACCTATCTATCTATATATATATATATATATATATATATATATATATATATATATATATATCTATTAATAAAAAATGAAACAGGAAATCAACATATATATATATATATATATATATATATATATATATATATATATATATATATATATATATAAATATAAAAGTGGACATGGAAGTCAGCACTTAGAGGCGACAGTCTGTTTCATGCTAGTGCAATCGTCAGGCGCCTCTAAGTGCTGACTTCCATGTCCACTTTTATATTTACACACGCTCTATCTCTGATATTGAGCACTTTACCCCATAAATATAGCACACTTTAAGACTATATTTCTGCATATATATATATATATATATATATATATATATATATAGACGATATTAGTGGTAAATATACACATACATATGCAATTATATATACAAATACATATATGTATAAAAATAATTCCAAGAGGATATGATCCAGGTAGAACTCGATGTCCAGGACAGTGTATGGATATAATAAAAAGACTTAAACACTAATATTCCATGGTCATAATTTATTCCATTGGAATCGTAAGAACGATCCAATTCATCAGACCTACAGATTCAAAAAGAAAACAGAAAAAACAACTCCGGGAGAAATTAGTGAGAGTATGTGTGAGAGTGTGGGAGGACCTGAGATCTATATAGAGGGGGAACAGACGAGGGAGGCAGGGAGGTCCAAAGGTGGAGGGGGCATTAAAATTTAACAGAGAAAAGATTTAAAGAAGGGTTTCAGTGAGAAAAGAGTGCGTATTTTCAAGCGTCCGAAGATATACCGGAAGAGTGTACATTTCTTGGTGACACACACCCCATAGGCAATAATATATTATACTCCCGCCCAGACCCCTACAACGCATACATACACACACATACACACATCTATATCTATATATATATATACATATACATCTGCACGCCTAGGACAACCGATTTCAAAATCAATGCTAAATTCGCTATAATTGAGATAATGGAAAAGTTTAGGTAAGATAACATTAGAAAGATTTTAGGATTCCCTGAAGTTAACAATTCAAGCCGGTAAATGTTGTAAAAACAAAGCATTTACTTAAATATTTGTATCTATAAAAAAAATGTATAAACATAAAAATGTCTTAATATATATATATATATAAAAGTGAACATAGAAGTCAACACTTAGAGGCGACAGTCTGTTTCATGCTAGATGCAATCGTCAGGCCACATGCATCTAGCATCAAACAGACTGTGGCCTCTAAGTGTTGACTTCTATGTTCACTTTTATATTTACACACGCTCTATATCTGATATTGAGCACTTTATCCCATAAATATAGCACACTTTAAGACTATATTTCTTGATACATATATATATATATATATATATATATATATATATATATATATATATATATGTGTGTGTGTGTGTGTGTGTGTGTGTGTGTGTGTGTGTGTATTAATGGTTTATCAGAAAAACTCCAACAATCATTGGGGGCGGTTTTCTCACACCAAATCAAGGACAAAATTCCATATAAACAAATGTCCAAAAGGCCATATTTGTAACTCAACTCATGACAAATGTTCAAAATGTCCTCCGTTTGCTTCTACACACGCATGTTTTGTGATGTCAGCGAATACTCGTTGTCAGTTTCTTAATGCTCGTTGTAGTAGAGACTTCGTAATCACAGATACAACTATAGTAACGGCGTTGAAAAATACTGGTGTCAGACGCTTTAGAATGTCACTCGCACTAATAGTACTTGCTCGCTAATACTCGCTCGAATAGTAATCACCGAAGAGTAATAATAGTGATCAGTATAGAGAAATAGTATAGAGAATCGTATAGAGTGTAGCGATCCGTAAAGTAATAGAGGATAGAATAGAAATAGTGATCAGTTAGACGCCACGCTAATTCCCATATATACATTTCATTTGCCATCACGTGGTCTACTTATTCAAAATGGGATCGCCCATGTTCGCTCACTGGCGATCTGTGTTCAAACCCCAGTGTCGGCAGCGACAGTTTATTCCTATATAACAGCATTCACCCGCCGGATCCTTGTCGGTCGGATCCTTTCAAATACTCCGCCCACCATGTGTTGCATGGTTTCACACGCCCCATGACACGTTGATGACGAGTCTCTGTATTAGTAATGTCTGCTGCATGAAGCAGTTGTTTCTGGTGGTCACATAAATAAAAAAAACAAACAAAGGATTGAGTATGGGGGTAATGTACTGGTCATGGAACCTGTCCTCCCTTACCTATCAATATTTCATGGTAGATGCCATCCACTGTATGGCGAACAATGTGACTAAAAGTTGCTGGATGTTGATGGGCCACATGTATCTTCGTGTTAACCGGAGGTACTTTCTCTAACAGGTCTGGAAGTGTGTTCGAAATAAAGTTCCTGTAGACAGCTCCTGCATGACTTTCTAGGAGAGCATATCAACCTAGCAGACAGTCGTCTACAATACCAGCCCACACATTAGTTGTAAACTGATGCTTGTGTCTAACTTGTATTGTACCATGTAGATTCCGATACGCCCACAAATGTTGGTTGTGTAAAATTGTTATTCCATCTCTTCTAAATGTTGCCTCATCCGTAAACAAGACTGAAGAGACTACCTATCGGCAGTTTTTGCAATAAATCATCGGGAAACGTTTTCCCGTGCTGAGTGATCAGAGGGCGAAAGACCCTCCAGACGTTGCAAATGATACGGATATATGACGGGCTCTTGATATACCCTCTATGCGGTACTAGGAGATGTACGACATGCTAGGGTCACTTGACGTGTGCTGATAACTCGGATTATCTCCGACAGCCTGTAAAATGTGTTTTTCGTGTTCAGGCGGATCTCGGGCGTCTTCGATCTATAGTTTTTGGTGTCAAAGTAACGTGGCGATAAACAGCAGCAAAGGCTGGATGATTCGACTGCCTTCGGCTTGGAAACGGAATCTGCTACAACCATGCAGCTTCGCGTGGTTTACCATTCGAACGTCCGTATATACAAACCTCATCAGCCTGATCACGATATAAAAATTCAGCCATTGTTAAACGGAACACTTCACAGTTCACTCACTGCTACACCCGTTATAAATGTACACGAATAACAATGGTAACCTAGTCGATATTGCAACAGAGCGCTATCTACCGTAAAGATTTATAACTCAAAAATGAAGGATTTGCTGAAATGTGTTTATATGGACTCTTGTCCTTGTTTTGGCGCGAGGAACGCGTTGTATGTTTGTAAAACGATTTTAGAAACACTCTTCATTTATATGTATCCAGGAATTTAATTGCGTGTTTGCTAAACGTTTACTTTATGATGAAAGCGTTGATGACTAAATTCACCGCCAACATGCAATTTCAGGACTAGAAGCTTCCAGTTTCACATGTTCCCGCCATCGATCCGCTTTTGTCGTATAGCTTTGCAAGTGTTGATTGGAGATGAAAGAACATCAGAGTAAAAGAAAAAGAAAATGGTGTGGGTTTGTCTAGGGTGCACGTCATTTTCCCAGGAAGTGGGTCACACACTTGATTTCATGACCTTTCTCTGCAGCACATATGGAATGAGACATGCAGTATCCAGTTATGAGTCTGCAAGGGACTGGCGATGCATCTGTGATAATTTCAAGTAGCGCCTTTTGTAGCATGTTCGTTATGCGAAGCCCTCTTTATGCGCCCATCCAACCGTTGGAATCTTTTGTAATCGTCACCCGCTTGTCCCACGGTTGTGGTCTTTGGGGTTGCTCGAGCTTTTTCTGATTCCTTGTTTTTGATTTTGCTTAACACTTAATTTCATGTGAGAAAAAAAAGAAAGCAAAAGAAAGAACACAAGCAAGAAAAGGCAAAAAGAGCCAAAGTAATGAAGAGTGCAAACGAAAGAAAGAAAGAGTGAAAGAAAGAAAAAGACAGAAAGAGATTAAAGAAAAGAAAGTGAGAAATAAAGAAAGAAAAAAGAAAGAGCAAAAAAAGAGAAAGAGCAAAAAAAAGAAAGAGTGAAATAAATAAAATAAACAAAGAAAGAGAGTAAACGAAAGAGAGAAAGAAAGAAAGTAAAGAAAAGAAAGTGATGAATAAAGAAAGAAAAAAGAAAGAGGGAAATAAAATAAACACAGAAAGAGAGCAAACGAAAGAGAGAAAAAAGAAAGAGAGTAAACGAAAAAAAATAGTTTAAACGAAAGAAAGAAAGAAAGAAAGAAAGAAAGAAAGTAAGCGAAATAAAGAGAGCAATCAAGAAAGAATCACTGAATGAAAGAAAGAGCGAATCAAATAAAGAAAGTGAGAAAGAAACAATAGGAAATCTTGGTGTGGATAAAAATGAAATCAAGGAGACATGACGAAGTGAAAGGAAACGAAAGAGAAAGTGAGTCTGACATGCATTTCTCCTGCAAAAATATTGGAACGGTAAGAGTAATTCCTTTGTTTTTGTTATTCACTGAAGATATTTGCTTTCATTTGGTTTGTTTTACGACATAACAAAACGTTAATTGATGCCGACATGATTTTTAGGATAGGTTCGTATGAATAGAATATGTATTCTTTGCAAGAAATCAGTTTGTAGATCAAGTTTTCTTGGCGTATTTTTGTAAAGAATGTTTTTATTGAGAGTTTGGTTTCATTGATGTATTCTTTTCAAATATACACATGGTAGAGAAATCGATGTTATTCACATTCTGATTTGGTTTATATTTTTTGGTAGAGGCCCACTATTTTAAGAAATAATATGTCTTCCACTTTTGCTTTCTCGAAGATGTTTATATTATACAAGTTTTTTATATTAGGTTGGTGCAAAAATAATGTCGTTTTCTGACATGAAGTTGAACGTCAAAAAGCGACATTATTTTTGCACCAACCTAATATTATAGCATTATATATGTTTTATAGTGAATGTCGTTTCACAGCTTTGACATACAAGACATTTGAGTTTCAATTCAAAAGATGAATATGAGACAAGAATTTCAGTTTTTATTTCCTCGAATTTACATTTAGTTGTCTTAAACAGCTTAGGCATACCGCCATTTGTATCAGCCCCCCCCCCCATTTTTAAATTAGAAAAATTAAAGGAATAGATAATCTTAAAGGGAATTTATTATTTGGTTACATAACACTTGCTAGCCATAACTGCATCACGCCTGGGACACACTGATTTCACCAGTCTGTTGCGTTCTTCATTCGTTACGCTTTACTAAACTTTTAACGCAGCCTCTTTCTGTTCATGTTCGTTTCGAGTTTCTTCCTTCAGTCTCCTATACAAGAGATGAAATCCATGGTCTATTGGGTTATGGTCCGGTGATTGACTCGGCCAGTATAAAACTGTCCGATTTTGCTTGATGAAATTCTTAGTTGTGTTAGCATTATTGTCATGTTGCATGATAAACTTCAACCTGATTAGATTGGATGCGTTTCTCTGTAATTTGTCAGACAAAATGTTTCTGTTGACTTCTGACATCATTCTGCTGCGATCATCATGAGTTACATCATTAATATATATGAATTGAATCTGTTCTGGAAGCAGCCATAAAAGTCCAAGCAAACGCACTGCCTACATCATGCTTCACAGATGAGCTTGTATGCTTTGGATCATTTCTCTGTCCACACTTTGGCCATTCCATCATTTTGGTAGAGATTAAACTTGGTCCATAAAACTTTCTTCTAAAACTTTTGTCGTTCATCTCTGTACTACCTTGCAAATTCTAATCTGGCCTTGCGAATCTTACTGCTGATGAATGGTTTGTATCTTGTGGTATGACCTCTATATTTCTGCTCTCCAAGTCTCCTTTGAATGGTGAATTGTAAAACCTTCAGACCTGCAGCTACAGGTTAATGGTGATGTCACTGACTGTTGTCTTGGATTTTTTCTCACAGCTCTAAAAATCATCAACTACTGCCATTGTTCTATGTCTCTTGTTCTGTACACCAATAGTTTTTTCTTTTTCAGGATATGTCAAATTGTTGTGTTGGCTATGCCCAAAATTTGTCCAATGGCTCTGATCGACTTTTCTTCTTAGCTTCAAAATGTCATGAATTTCACTTATAGACAGATCTTCATGTTTCTTTATCCTTTTAACAAGAAATATCGTTTTTACAAGTGAAGGCCAAGACTAAAACCAAGATTAGTCATTCAAACTCACTTTCTGTTTAAACAATCAATCTAACTTGTAACACCTGAGCAACAACAAACACCTGTCAGTTGCGTGTTTCAGTAGTTTAGCGCACTTGATAAATAGGTGAGTTCAAACAAAAGGTGGTATGTCCTCAGTTGTTTAGCATATCTGAATGCAAAGACCAGGAAATAAAAGCTGAAATTTCTGAACTCTTGTCGTACATTCATCCTTTGATCTTAAACCCAAATGTATTCAGTAAACAGCAAAAATAAAGAAATTAGACTTGATGTTCCAATACTTTTGGAGGGAACTGTATACATATGTGTGTGTGTGTTTGTATATATATATATATATATATATATATATATATATATATATATATATATATATATATATATATATATATATATATATGTATATATATGGTGAAAAACAGACAACGAGAGAAATGCTGAAAAGGTAAAGCAAAGCGGACACAGACATGCTAATATTGATGTTAGCCGTTTCTTCATAAGGGAATATTCGGTATTCATTGATTGACCAGCCATTGCTACTGTCAGTTGAAAAGTATAAAATGTCTATAACGGATTCTTCTCGCTATGTTGACGAGATCTAGCGATATCTCGTCTTGTTATTACTTCATACTGCGCAGTTATTGATCGTTTAAGAGTGGAAGTTATGGAGTGCCTTGATCGCTCATGTTCTGTCTCCAATGAAACTAAGTCTTAGGACAATAAGCGAGTGGATTAAAGCGTTCGTTCGTGAATTTGGTGATATAGGAATTGCGAGTTCAATCCCAAGTACTGTAGTGAAGATTTCGACTATGGAAACAGAGCAAACGAAAATTCATTGATTTGATTTTTTTTACGGCTTATCAACACTTTATCGGCTCTTTAAAGCTGAAACGTATTTTGGATTATAAGAATTAATAGCTTTCTTGGCAAACCATTATTGCATTAACATTTTGTTGAAATAACAATGATTGACTCGTTTTTTTACGGCTCTTCACCCCTTTATAGACTCACTCGGTCCGTAAAGGTCAAATTGGCAGCTGATCTAAAAAATGCTCTACAATCTGTAGCTTAGTGGATCAAAGATTTTTTTTTATTCTAAAGGCTCCAAAACTAAATCGTTCTATTTTAATTATCTGAGAGAATGTTTTTACATCTTTTCGGTGACGCATTACTCCTTAGCGGACTAACCTTTTCAGCTGACATAAAACGATAAAAAGTACATTGAATCAGATTTGTTAAGTCTGCAGCTAAGAAAGTTGGTTACTATGCCGTGTTAGACATTTTTCCACGTCAGACATATTTATCAGTCTACCATTCGTTCTTAGTTTAAATTTTGCTGCGACATCTGGTCTGGTGTTCCTGATATATATTTTGTCATTCTTGAAACTCAAAAGAAGAATCTGCAATGTTATTGGTCCTAATCTAGTATCTCGGTTTCAGTCACATTCCCACCGCTGTAACTTAGCTAACGTCTGCCTTTTCTATAAATACTTTCATGGTAATTGCTCTGATGAATTTTCCACTATTGAACCTAAACTTTACGAATTTAAGCGAGAGTACTAGATTGGCACATAGGTCTCGTCATTTTACAGTTTAAATGGCTAGATATGACCGTAAGTTCTATGGTAATAATTACTTCTGTCGCACTTCTCACTTGTGTAATTCTCGCACGGCTTCTTGCTTCCCAGTCAAATTTGATCTTCAAAAATCTAAATGCAATGTTAATCGCCATCTTCTGTGTTCTTAAGTCTTATACCTTTATTGCTTGCTCTGTTTAATAGTAGCGTTTCTCATATTCTCTAACACTCAGTAACCTATTTAAAGCGAGAAAATATTTTTATATTCTATGATTTTTTCGTGATAATAATGATTTAATAATACTTAGTCTTACAAATTAAACCATTGTTGAAACGAGAATATGTGGATTCATGCCTTTCCACAGGTGTGAGTGAACATAACGAACCCAACTGCAGTAGAAACTCGACTCTCCGATTAACAATTCTGAGCCGCACGCCCAAGTTTACCACTTCTGGTATTCCCAAGCGGTCACCCATCAATGGAGAGAGCAGGCTCGAATTTGCCTAACTTCGTTGATCGTACGGGAACGGCGTTTTTAACGTAATAATAAAATTAGCAAGCTATGAGAATAGCACTAATTTTTCCAGATACAAGTCCTACAAGTCCTACTATTTAACCCATAGCTGGAGGGAAGAGAGAAATTCATACATTTCCCAAGGTATTTGCGCCTAAGTAAATATAATGAATCAGAATTCCGAACCGTTAACCATTACACCCACCCGAAAATCCATAATGGAAACAAACAAAAACAAGCAACACAAGACAAAGATGCCTTCCAAAAACTAATTCGAACGTTACAAAACAAGAAAATTTTCTTAGAAATAAAAAAAAATATGCATAACTGCTATGGCAATGACTGTTAGACATTGTACACAAAGATGAAAAAGCATCTTGAAGGAACCAAAAGATGTGGTTCTAGAGAAAGATGCTGAGAATGCCATGGACATGACATATGAGCAACGATTGAGTCTTAAGTGGAAACAAAAAGGACGCTTATACGAAGTATCAAAAGAAAGGTTGAACTTTCTCGGTCACATAAGACGAAAAGAGGGTTTTGAGAGTTTGACACTCAAAGGAAAAATTTGAAGGCAAGTGGAACAGCTAGTAACCGACCTATCGACCTTGTGTTAGTGGATGACAGAACCGGGGTTGTAGGGTTAGCGAAAGTACAAAACTTACGAAGAGCTACAAAGGATAGGAAATTATGAAATACATTAACGTCATGAAGAGAAATGGCACAGAGAAAAAAGTTCATGATAATTGCGGTTTATTTTTTTATGGTTACATAAGTACTTATGAAAATAATTATAAGCAACGGAGTGTGGAAGTAAAGCTTCAAAAATGGTCTGACCTTGACAACTATCGAAATTAATAATTTGTTCAAAATGGCTTCACTTATTCAAAGACAATAGACTTCAAAATCTTTGCCCACACATCCTTAAGGGTAGCATTGGTGTTATTAGTGTTAGTGGGTTTTATTTCTTTTCAAATAAAACAAACACTCCACAATGGTTTAGTCTAGCTGGTTCTGATCTGGACTGTAGAGGGCAACAATTTCGTGGGTCAGTCAACACACTATTACAGAACGTCTGCCCATTCTTGTCTCTCTTAAGGCCACAGAATCTATGACCCTGACCTAGACTGCATATTTAGTCTTTCAGCTTCCTTTTCCATCAGCTGTTTACAACGTCTCATTTTCTTTTCTCTTCCTTACATCCTTTCTTTTCTGTTTCCTTCACCACGCTTTATTTTCTCTTCCTTATCTCCTCACACTTTCTTTTCTCTTCCTTATCTCCTCACACTTTCTTTTCTCTTCCTTATCTCCTCACACTTTATTTTCTCTTCCTTATCTCCTCACGCTTTCTTTTCTCTTCCTTATCTCCTCACGCTTTCTTTTCTCTTCCTTATCTCCTCACACTTTCTTTTCTCTTCCTTATCTCCTCACACTTTCTTTTCTATTCCCTGTCTCCAACTGCTTTCTTTTCTCAATAATATTTCCACTCACTTACTTTTCAGTCTAATCTCCCCACATACCTTTTTTATCGTCCTTATCTCTTTCTTTCTTTTCTTTTTTTATCCCCTCTCACTTTCTTTTCTCTTCGTCATCTCTTCTCGTGTATTTTCACTTTCTCATATCCTCTTGTTTCGTTCCCATCTCTTTCCGTTTTTCAAAAGATTTTGGCGATGAATGACTAAAACTGGCTTCAAGCGAACTTAGCCGGCGGGCCGAAATAAGAAAAATTCTTTCTCACACATCGTTTATTTCGTTATATCTCCTCCCGCTTTCTCTTCTCTGTCATAACTACCCGCACATTTTCCACTCTCTTCTCTCTTCTTGCTTTCTTTTCGCTGTCTAATCTCATTTGACTTCCTTTTCTCATTCACATCTCTTCCCGCTTTCACTTTTCTGTATTATCTCCCCTCACTTTCTTTTCTCTTACATAATCGTATCTATCTTTCTTTTGTCTCTCTATTCTAAGGCCTCTCTCTTTTCTCGTCCTTATCTCTTCTTGCTTTCTTTTCGCTGTCTAATCTCATTTGACTTCCTTTTCTCATTCACATCTCTTCTCTCTTTCCCTTCTCTGTATTATCTCCCCTCACTTTTTCTTTCACTCTTTGAATGCCTCTTTCTTTACTATTTTTATCATCTCTTCACGAGTTTTTCCTTTTCTTATATCCTCTCTTTTCATTTCTCCTTCTTTTCGTTTTTCAACCGATTTTTCAGATCAACGACTAACAACGGCTCCGAGCGAATGAAGCCGGTAGCCCAAGTAAGGAAAATACTTTTCAATTCTCGTGGACCGTCGCTACATAATCACGTACATCTATAGCTTTTTCAGGAATAGCATCACATGATGAATTGTATATATATATATATATATATATATATATATATATATATATATATATATAAATATAGGTAACTATACTCGTGTCGAAAATATATGATTGATTACGTCTATCATGAAACAGCCTGTCGCCTCTGAGTGTTGACTTCAATTTTCTCTTTTATATTTATATTTTTACATACGCTAGATATCTGATATTGAGCACTTTATCTCATAAATATAGCACACATTATATATATATATATATATATATATATATATATATATATATATATATATATATGTAGTCAAACCTAGAGAGCCAGACAAACCTACCAAGGTTTCTCCTAAGCGGATCGTCAGGGAAAGCCAGCTTTAGGTCCGCTCTACTTTTGTATTGAGCACTTTTTTAGTTAGTTGATTACTCGTATCGGGGTTTTTTCTTTGGGCTTTGGACCCCTATGTTGTTCGATTATTTTCGACTGACGTTCATGTTCATAGCTCTATCTTTTTTTTTTCTTTCTTCGCTTTCGTTTCTTTTCAATTCGGCATATCTCGCTGATGCCTTTTTTTTCTACAGTGTTTCTTTCTTTATTTCAATCTTTCATTCATTCATTCATTCTTTCTCTCTTTCTTCCTTTCTTTCTTTCTTGCCTTCTTTCGTTAACTACCTCTCTTTCTTATTTTCTTTTGTCTACCATTCTTTCTTTCTTTCTTTCTTTCTTTCTTTCTTGCTTGCTTTCTTTCTTGCTTTCTTTCTTTCGTTTGCACTCTTTTTTTTTTAATTATTTCACCCGTTCTTTCATTTGCACTTTCTTGTTTCTTGTTTCGTTCTTTCTTCCCTTCTTTCTTTTGACCTCTTTCTTTTTTTATTTTTTCACTCTTTCTTTCTTTCTTTCTTTCTTTCTTTCTTTCTTTCTTTCTTTTTTTTCTTCGACGCTTTTCCTTATTTATTTATTTATTTCAATCCTTCTTTCTATTGCTCTTTCGTTTTTCTTTCTTTCATTTTTTGTTTCTTCTTTCGTTTGCTCACTTTCTTCCTTTTGTTTGCTAACTTTTTCTTTCGCTCTTTTTTCTTTCTTTTTCTCATTTTTGCTCTCTTTCTTTCTTTTTCATTCTCTATTTGTCTTTCTTTCTATATTTCGGTTACTCTCTTTCATTCATTTTACTTCCATTCTGTTGGCCTTTTCTTTCTTTATTTCGCTATTTATTTGTTTGCCTCTCTCTCTCTCTCTTTCACTCTTTCTTTCTTTCACTGTCCTCTTTGTTTTCTTTATTCGCATATCCTATCCTTTTTTCTTCACATATTTCCGTCTTCATTTCGGGGAAGTGATTCTATACAATTGTCCATTAGTGTCGTATGCATTCTGTTCATCACCAAACTCTAAAACCTTTTTCCATGAAGCCACCCTACCGGGGCTGATTGACATTTACAGCCATATCAACTGTCTTCCGGATTAACACATTGCTTCAGCTCCTTTGGACGCCTGTTTGATCCTAGTGAGATAGGGATGGTGACTGAAGGCACCGGCTCTGTTTTTTCCTGCTCTTTTCATTATTGAATCTGTCAAAATCTTCTGTTTCTGGTGACAATTCTAACCTCTGACAAGAAGAGAGATCAAGATTGACAAAGAGCTTGTCTTGTTGACACCTTCACTGATTGGCAAGGAAATTAATAAGAAAGAAAAAACAAAGAGAGGAAGAGAGACAAAGTGAGAGGGAGAGAGAGAGGGAGAGAGGAGACGTAAAAAGAGAAAAAAGAAAAGGAAACAGAAAGAAAGAAAAACAAGTTAAAGCGATATCAAAACGAAGAACATCTATCAGATTTGAAAAGAGAAAGAAAAATGAAGAATGAAAGAAAGCAAGAGATAGCAGCATTAAAAATAAAGGGGGGACGTATGAGAATGAGAAACGGAAAGAAAGAAAAAATGAGAGAAACGAAAGAGAAAGCAATATCAAATGAAAGAAAAAGTGAAAGAGAATGTGAAAAAATAAAAGAAAGAAGAAGGAAACAGAAAAGTGTATAAAAATGGAAAAGAGAAAGAAAGAAATATAAATGAAAATATGTCGAATAAGAGAAAATAAAAGAAAATAAATATTATTTAAATTGGAATGAATAAGGAATAGAAAGTAAGGAAGGAAAACGAGAAGACATGAAAGAAAGAACGAATAAAGTAGAGAAGTAGTTTATAAAATAACGGAAGAAGAAAAAAAAGGAAAGTCAATATAAGGGGAAATAAAGACTGAAGCGAATACAAGAAAGAAAAGAAAGAAAAGAGAAAATAATAGAAAAATATTAAAAAAGAAATAAACGAAAGATATAATGAGCTAGCAAGTTAACGAAAATCGATAAAAAGAATGAAAGAATAAATGAATGAAAGAAAGAATTACTGAAAAGAAAAATAACAAAGAGAAAAGAACAAACGAAAAAAAAAACGAACGAATGAAGGAACAAAAAACGTCTGAATCAGAGTAATAACAAAATGATGCTTGAATAACTGATGGAAAGAAAAAACAAAAGAAATAAATAATAAACGAAGTAAGGAAAGAATGAATGAAAATAAGCAAAACAATGAATTAAAATAGAATAAATGAAATAAAGCAAGAACCAACAAGCGAAGAAAAGAATAAAATGGAAAAGAAAATAGACAAAAGAAAGAAAGAACAAAAGATAGAAAGAACAAAAGAATTAATAAAATAAAAAATAAAAAATTTTAACTGATCGGTTTTACTAATTAAGGAAGAGAAAATTCAAAACAAAGGAATAAGACAAAAAAGGTAGAGAAAAGAAAAAAGCAAAGAAAATAATAGAAATGAGAGAAGAAAGGTACAAAATAGGGTAAAGAAAAAAAGCGGGAGATTAAGATGAAGAGAAAAAAGGAGGTAATGAAAAAGGCCAAGAAAAATAATAGTTAGATGCATAAAAGAGAAAGTGTAATCAAAATTGGTAAAACAAAAGATAGAACAACGTTTAGAAAAGAAAAAAAAAGAAAGGAAAGAAAGAAAGAAGGAAAGCAAAAAGAAAAAAAGAAAGACAGAATGAAAGAAATGATGAAGGAAAGACAGAAAGAAGCAAAGAGAAAGAAACAAGAGAAAAAAGAAGAAATATATGTGTTTAATGTGTGTCCATGTTTTTCATTTGGATGCGCGTACGAATGAAATACAGAAAAGTTCACAGCCCGACGAAGAAACATTAAACATGGAAAGCAGGGCCATGAACTTCCATCAGCTACTCGTATATTCAGCATGAGCAAAACTACGGAACACAGTTTGTATAAAAAATATAGGTACCAAAAATACAAAAGAATACATTTGCACATATCTATCTATCTATCTATCTATCTATCTATCTATCTATATATATATATATATATATACAGACCCCTCCAAAAGTATTAGAACGGCAAAGACAATTCCTTTGTTTTTATTGTTCACTGAAAACATTTGTATTTAAAATCCAAAGGTGAATATGAGACAAGTGTTCAGAATTTCAGCTTTTATTTCCTGTCATTTACAAATAGATGTGTTAAACAACTTTGGACATACAACCATTTGTTTGAACGTACCATTTTTTAAGGTGAGCAATACTATAGGACAGGTGTTTCTTGTTGCCCAGGTGTTGCTTTAAGATTGATTGTATGTGTGTGTGTGTGTGTGTGTATGTGTGTGTGTGTGTGTGTGATTGTAAATCTTCATTTGTTTATCACCGTTTGACACAATTCATACAATATATTTATGAAAACAGTTTCATCTTTCATGCACATGGTAATCGTTAGGTCCATATTGAAAACTGTCAACTATATATATATATATATATATATATATATATATATATATATATATATATGAATAAAACATACAAGAGGAAAACTATACTTAGTTTTTGCTGACACGTTTTTTATCAAGGCAAATGATAATGATTTTACTTTGCAACAATTTGTCGGTTATTCAATTTTTAAAATTTAAAGACGCTCATAAATATTCATTATGCTCAGATAAGTTATTTAATGAGTCGATCTGCGACCCACAGAACTTATTGATCACCGATGTTTAACTGAAATGTTCGTATATTAAATGGGAGGGAAGGTTATAGGTAGTGGTGTGATCTGTCCCAAGAGTCTTACAGGAGATGCTTAATTGCTTTTTAAACAATATTTAAGTAGGACAATTTATGGACTTAATTTCAATACTTTGGTACAATTACGGTGATTTTGAAGCGAAATTTTCCATTGTCGAAAGCATATGACTATCTCTCATTTGGGACGGCTGGTGATGGTACGGTGTGTGGGGGTGTGAATGTTCAGTTTTCTTAACGATCTACCTACTTTTTCTTTCGGCTTCTGTCAAAGGAATTTGCTTTATTCCCAGATATCAAGTCAAGAACAACCAGTAAGCCACACGCAAATGGCACTTGAAATAATATACATATGGACACACAAATGAATGAAACCAATTAAAATGCAAGTTTATTAAGTTTTGAAAACGTTGAGCCAAATTTCTTTTACTTTCTACCACTCACGGTAGACTCCCATAAAAATGTAATGTTGAGCATTAACAGGATAATAGTGGGCAAGCAGTTTATGCAGACATGCCCGCATGAGCGTAAATATGCACACACACACACACACACACACACACACACACACACACACACACACACACACACACACACATACGAGTACACGTGCTGACGCAAGGATCAAGAGAAAATTAAAACAATGAATGAAGAAGAAAAAAATTAAATTTAGAAATGTGATGGTATAGAATAGTGGTAAGGACAAGAAAAAAAAACAAGCCAAAAAGTTAAATACAATAAAATTGCAATGAAGATAAGTCAAATGTATTCATTTTAACGATACCAACATACATTAAAACTAGCGAAGTCATCTAGTGTGTTCTTGAATGCATATTAAATCAAGAAAGATTGGGTGAAGCCAACTTTGGAACTAGGAATAGGTACAGTTCCCTCTGACGCTGTACGGACTTGTGGGGAGCAGGCTAGTATCGCCAATTCCAGTTTTACATTTCTACGTTTTTAAATGTTCGTGGCAATTATCTGTTTTCTAATTTATCAGTCAGTTTACCACTCGGACTTGACTTCCATGTAATTGTTTTCTCTCTCTTTTACTGTCTGTCTCCTTTCTCTCTCTCTTTATATATATATGATGTCCCTCCAAAATGTACTCACTCTTTAAATAACAATAAATACAGCGTTTATTGACATGCAAAGAAGATTAATGGTTAAAATAAGGAAATATTATTAACTTGCAAAAGGAGTAACGTCTTCAATCCCAGCCAGATGTTCGCGAAAATAAAGACACAGGCTATGCATGTAGACATTAGAGCCAGGAATCGAGAAATAAGATTCAATTAAAAAAATGATTACTTTTCTGGGACACCATATATATATATATGGCCTGACGATTGCATGTAGCGTGAAACAGACTGTCACCTCTAAGTGTTGAATTCTATGTTCTCTTTTATATTTACACAAGCTCTATCTCTGATATTGAGCACTTTATCCCATAAATATAGTACATGTTAAGACTATATTTCTTCAAATATATATATATATATATATATATATAAAATGACCAAACACTAATATTCCATGGTTATAATTTATTACATTGGAATCGTAATCACGATCCAATTCATCAGACCTATAAATTAAAAAAGAAATCGGAATTTTTAGGTCTGATGAATTGGATCGTTATTACGATTCCAATGTAATAAATTATAACCATGGAATATTAGTGTTTGAGCCTTTTATATTATATTCTTACTCTGTCCTGGCTATTTAGTTCTACCTGATTCTATCCTCGTGGAATGTGTGTGTGTGTGTGTGTGTGTGTGTGTGTGTGTGTGTGTGTGTGTGTGTGTGTGTGTACGCGCACGCCTCTACGTGGGTGCACGCTTGGGTGTGTATGTGTGTGCTTGTGGAAAAATTAGAACAAGTTCAAAGAAGCAGCAATTATTTAAGGAGAATTAACTTTCCTCTCAAAGCGCCATTAGTGGTTTACATGCGCGGCTTTTTGCGGGTGCCATTCTTTCTGCGGTGTCAGTCTTCCTAGAAACTTGCCTCTCAGAACATGTCCCCCTAAAGCATTATTAGTTGTGTCTTGGTTGTCATCATAGTTTTGTTCAGACCTTTTTTTTCTCGTATGTTTGTTTCCCATTCTTGGTTGGTTGCCCTGTGTAAGCCAAAGTTAATATTCCGTAGCATATAACCACACGCTCACTCGAACAGGTGTGGCATAGAGTTGAGTCTTAATTGGGATTGCCACGTGTAGAAGGGACGAGAGAAAAACATTTTTCAAGTTCTCTCGGTATTTCACTTATGGCACACTTTATGCATCAAGGATTAACTCTAGACATACAAATTCAAAAATATTACACACACACACACACACACACACACACACACACACACACACACACACACATATATATATATATATATATATATATATATATGTGTGTGTGTGTGTGTGTGTGTGCGTATACAAAAAAATGGAAAGAGGAGTATAAGAAAAGCACGTGTCTTCTCACCAGAACTTATTCAAATCCTACAATGAGGTGAATCTGAGAGAATTACAAGTTCTGTCAGGATTAATTATTGGCGGCCACAATGTTAGCAACATAAGGTATGCAGATGACACAGTGTTGATAGGAGATTACGGAAAGGAAACTACACGAACTTCTACAGAAGCTGTGTAGGAAAGCGAGAAGAAAGGATTAAACATTACTAACATGATAGAATGCATCTTTAATAGCAAAATTTGACAGCCCAACATGAAAATTGGACATTACAGATACGAAAATTAAACAAGAATAAAAATGTAAATATTTAGTAACTTCTTTAACAGGTGATGGAAAATGCGACACAGAGATCCTAAGGGCGCATTTGGATAGCCAAGAATGCCTTCCAGAAGCTAAGAAAAGTATTAAGAAACAGGAAACAAATACTTAGAAACAAAGTACCGAGTACTGATTTGTTACCTAATATAAGGGCAGTTAATGCTGGACAATCTCTTCACAGATGAAGAGAAGCCTTGAGCATTTTGAGGATTTCATGCACCAAACAGTTTTAGAGAAAATGGAAACAAAAAGGAAACTCATGTTCAACATCAGATAAAGATAGTTGAAATTTCTAGGGCAAATAATGAGGAAAGAGGGCGTGGGAAATCTGATACTCACATGACAGACGAGGGACGAAAGAAAAAAGGCATAACTTAGTGAATTGATTGCGGATCAAGGTTTAGAAGAAAGAAAGAAAAGGTAACATTTATCAAGATATATTAAGGATAGGAAATTGTAGATAGCCATGATCGCATACGTCCTGATGGGACACAACATATAAAAGATCAGAAGAATGTATGTCTCTTTAGTAACCCTCCAATCCCCTATTCTGCTCTCCATTTACACAAGCTCGTTAGGTAGGGGTTATTCACTTTTTTATCCCTCTTGCCTTCCGTATATTCAGTTCGTGTCAAATTCGCCAAGCTTTCTCTCCTCGTTATGTGTTTCCTATATTTCAATCTTCTCGTCTTGATTCTAAGTATAAGTACCCTTTTTAAAATGTTTCTTAAAACTACCTCGTTACTTGCATGTTCTGTACGGAGTTAGTAGCCATGATCAAATGCAAAATATGCCAAAGAATTGTCCAACAAAAACTAATAAAGCAAAAAGTTCACAAACTAATAATTCAGACAAGCGAACGCAGCGTTCTGACTTCAAGACAAGACAGATCGGGACTGAGTCAGATGAAACCGAGAACCTGTCTGGATCGGCAAAATTCCAGCATGCATTGGTGTGAATCTGCCTATAAAATAGAAAAGGGAAAACTGTTTTGCCGTCAATACTATTGGGTTCAAACCAACAACGTTTTTAAATTATTTATCTGCAACCTCCACTAATACATCAAGTAGCACAAGGGAGACTTTACAAGTAGAAATCCCACAGATAGGTGGCACGAACCAAAAAAACGGTTCATCTATATTGATATTTGCCTAAAGGTTAAAGCTATCTCTTTCTCTCTCTATCTCTCTCTCCATATATATATGAATCTCTTCTATTCATATCTGCTCTTAGCGTATCAAATGCAAACAAATGACGTCATATATTTTGAATTGGACATAGTCCGACAATTTATTTAAAGACATTTATGATATGTTTAACGTTCTTTTTATAGATACAAGTTCTGTGGCCGAACGGTTAAGGCACGTAACGCGATATATATATATATATATATATATATATATATATATATGAGTTTTTTTTGTGCGTTGTGGGGAGCGAACTTGAACACGATTAGCTAGTTCCCTGAATACTTCTATGTCTCCTATGATTGATCCGGGCCTAAGTTACCTCGATTGAATTTTCTTTCTAAATCTCGGTAGAGAGACTGAGTATTTGGAGTCATTTAAAGTACAACTTACTAAATGTTTAATTGACTTTTCTTTATTAGTCTTAATTAGGCGAGTATATTTTTAAAAAAGTTACCATAAAAGTCGCAAGTACCAAATTCCAATAGGTTAGCAGCGCTGAGATTTCAGAAGTATATTTAACAGCGCTCTTCTTAATTGTTTTTGCTATGGCTTTTCATCATTCGTTTTAAAACTTGTTCATTTCTTGTGCTTGCCAATTCCAAATGTTTTCCCTTTTTTTCAATCTATTCCTTATATTTTTTCTCTTTTGATTTCCTTCTCTTTCTTTCTTTCTTTCTTTCTTTCTTTCTTTCTTTCTTTCTACATCTGCCCATTTCAACCTTCCTCTATATATTGCATCCCCGATTCATTTATTCCTCTTTCTTTCTTTCTTTCTTTCTTTCTTTAACGATTTCTTTCCATTTATTTCCCAGTGTTTATCGTTGTATGTTTCTTTTTTCATCAAATATTTTCTTTCTTTTTCTTTCTTTCTACATCAACCATTTTCTCTTATTTCTTTCTTTTCTTTCCATTTTTCTTTCATTCTTTTTTCTTTCATTCTTCATCAATCATATTATTTTTCTTTCTTGTTGTTCACTGTTTTTCTTACTTTCTTCATCAGTCATCCTCTGTTTTTTCTTTGGTTTCCTTCCATATTCTTCATCCTTTCTTCATTCTATTCATTCTTTCTTTAATTATCAATTATTTCCTTTCTATTCTTTCCCTGTGTTTCTTTTGTCATCAATCATTTTCTTGTTTCTCATTCTTATGCTGCCGCCTTCGTTCTTTTTCTATTACTTTCTTTCTTTCTTTCCTTCTTTCTTTCTTTCTTTCTTCCATTCTTTCTTTCATCATCAATCATTTCCTTTCTATTCTCTTCATGTTCTTTCTTCCTTTCACGTTTGTTTTTCAATTATATTATTTCTCATGATCTTCGAACATTTTTCCATTTTTGAACTTTCATTCATTGACTTTCTCTATTTTTAAATTTTCATTTCCTTATTTGGCTTTCCTTCTTTTTTCTTTCTCTCTTCAAATGTATTTTTTCACTTTATCTTTAGATATTTTCCTACTTGTTACCTTCATTACGTTCGAAATTTTTTTTAAATTTTTTTTTTTTACTTTCAACAAAGATTTTCTTTCTTTTTCTTTATATATTATTTTGTTTATTGTCTCAGATTTATCTTATGTTTCTTCCATTTCTTCTCTATACATAATTTTACTTTTCTATTTGTCTTACTTTTTCTTTCTTTCTATCTTTTTTCTCATTCTTCTTTTTTATTTCTTCTTCTTCTTCTTCATCATCATCATTCCATATAAACTTAATTTAGTTTCGCTTATTTCATTCCTTACGTCTCGTTTCTTTCTATTTTCGTCAATTATTTCTTTCTTTCTTTCTTTTCTTCAATCCAGTTCTTTCTTTCCTTTCTGTCTTTCTTACCCTGTTTTTTAATCAATCCTTTTCTTTCTTTCTTTCTTTCTTTCTTTCTTTCTTTCTTTCTTTCTTTCTTTCTTGCTTTCCCTGTTTTTTCATCAATCCTTTTATTTATTTATTTCTTCTTTCTCTGTTTTTCTTCATCAATCCTTTTCTTTCTTTCTTTCTTTCTTTCTTTCTTTCTTTCTTCAATTCATTTCTTTCTTTGTTTTCTTTCTTTTGCGGTTTTTACATCAATCCTTTTCTTTCTTTCTTTGTCTCTTTCTTTCTTTCTTTCTTTCTTCAATGCATTTCTTTCTTTGTTCTCTTTCTTTCTCTCGCTGTTTTTACATCAATCCTTTTCTTTCTTTCTTTGTCTCTTTCTTTCTTTCTTCAATTCATTTCTTTCTTTGTTTTCTTTCTTTCTCGCGCTGTTTTTACATCAATCCTTTTCTTTCTTTCTTTGTCTCTTTCTTTCTTTCTTCAATTCATTTCTTTCTTTGTTTTCTTTCTTTCTCTCGCTGTTTTTACATCAATCCTTTTCTTTCTTTCTTTGTCTCTTTCTTTCTTTCTTCAATTCATTTCTTTCTTTGTTTTCTTTCTTTCTCGCGCTGTTTTTACATCAATCCTTTTCTTTCTTTCTTTGTCTCTTTCTTTCTTTCTTCAATTCATTTCTTTCTTTGTTTTCTTTCTTTCTCTCGCTGTTTTTACATCAATCCTTTTCTTTCTTTCTTTGTCTCTTTCTTTCTTTCTTCAATTCATTTCTTTCTTTGTTTTCTTTCTTTCTCGCGCTGTTTTTACATCAATCCTTTTCTTTCTTTGTCTCTTTCTTTCTTTCCTTCTTCAATGCATTTCTTTCTGTGTTCTCTTTCTTTCTTTCGCTGTTTTTACATCAATCCTTTTCTTTCTTTCTACATTTATTCCCCATATATATATTTTCACCTTGTACTTTCTCTTTATTTCTTTCCTTCTTTCTTTTTATATATATTATTATATATATTTCTTTATTTTAATTTTATCATTTTCATTCTTGTGTCTTTTATTCTTTATTTTGCCTCTCATTTTTCATTTAAAATTCCTCCGTTATTCATTTTGTACTTCTTTATTAAAACATTTATATTTATTTTTGCCATTTTATTTAATTCTTGCATATTATTTCTCTATTTTTCTTTCTTTTCCCTCGTTTTTCACATATTTTTCTTCAATTTTTGAATTATTTCTTTCTTTATTTCTTTCTCCCTTTCTTTCCTTTACATAAATCATTTTTTCTCCCTTTCTTTCCTTTACATTTCATTATTTCTTTCTTTACCTGTTTTTTATCAATCCTTTTCTTTCTTTCTTTCTTTCTTTCTTTTTCTTCATCAATCCTTTCATTCTTTCTTTCTTTCTTTCTTTCTTCAATCTTTTTCTTTCTTTCCCTGTTTTTTTCACCTTCCCACTCTTGTACACCCTCCCAACCTCTTAGCCTCATTCCCAACATGGGAGTAGATCCAAGCCATTGTAATATTCAACACCCACCTCCACTTGACGCGTCTCCATCGATGCATATTATACGGCGCTGTTCCCGGAAAGTACCACAAACCATGCTAGTTTTGCCAACCGTAACACCCAGCTTAGCACTATCTTCCGTTGTTCGACCAACCGTTTGACAGTCGTATTAAGACTACTTAAAGCTCGTTCGCAGTCAGAGGCCGGGAAGTGGATGTTGTAGACGCAGAGTCTCGTGAATGTGTGTGATCATGGAAGCGTTCGAATACCTCCGATAGAGAACTGCTTTTACCAAAATTGAAAATGCTTTCTTTTCGGTTGGATTTCTAAATAGCTGAATCGACCTTGAGCAAGATCTTTCGCACGAACAATAATCCTGATCTTCTAATGTTTCGCTATTTGGGGTGCAGTTCGGGTCAGTTTTTGTTGTTTCAAAAAGACTGACTTGGTTGAATCCAATAGGCTTTTGAAGAAACGGCATGGCTGAATTTGGATGCAAAGATTACGGCTCAGACTATAAATATTCACAAATGTTTGTCTGCAGTTAAAGTTTTGTACTTGTAAAATTCTATTATAATTCCACTTATTCCTTTCTTAGTAAGTTGCCATTACAATGGATAAATAATAGACAGTTACGTTTTGACTGCGGAAGCAAGACGTACGTTTAAGATGTATCAGAGATGCTTTTCAAATTTAATGTGAAAATATGAGCATACATAATATTAATAATAAAGAAAGAAGGAAAGCAAGACAAGAAGAAGGATGCGATAATGCTCTCACGCATTTAACGTATGCTTCATTGAAATGGAAAACTTTTTTTCTTTGAATCTTTTCATTTGTACCCTCTTCTTTATAAAATACCGTTTGGTTTGGTTTGGTTCATTTTGTTGTACGGCATACTAATATCAATGTGTTTAAGGCCGACAAAAATTTTAATATGAGTTCGTATGAATAGAATATGTATTCTTTGTAAGAAATCAGTTTCTAGTCCAGGGTTTAGGATTATTTTGTTTTACGGTATATCTACATCAATAGGTTATTTAATGCCGGTGAGATTTTTAGAATAGGTACGTATGAATAGAATATGCGTTCTTTGTAAGAAATCAGTTTCTAGATCAGCGATTTTGGGGCGGATTTTTGTAAAGAGCATTTTTGTCGAGAGTGAAATGTACTGCCAGTATATTTAAAAAAAATAAAATATATTGCTGGTATTTTTACTATAAAAATATATTTTTACACTTTCATAGAGTTTTGATCTCAGTTTGGAGGTTGACTAATTGCCTGTAGCTGGGTCCCTAACCGGTGCTACCACGTCGGGTCACTGTGGACCTGGGAACAACAGCAATTAAGAGGTGGTTCTACGCCCCACAAAACCTGACGAGAGGACATGCTGGCGGATGTAGTTTATCGTCATATCCATGACACGGAATGGTTAATACCTAGACAGTTGGCAGATTGGCGATATCAGGTGCTCTAAGCTTGGATGTGAGTGTGGTGATAACAGGTAGGAATTGAAACTCCAAACTTCAAATTACTTACGCGCAAATACACGTGGAAAATGTTTGAATGCGCTTCTTCTCCCTAAACTATGGGCTAATTAGTAGGATTTGCACCATTAAATCGTTATTCTCTCTATGAAAGTTCTGACAATCTAAAAATGCATTCTGTCTTTCAATAACCTGAGAAATGCTTATAAGTCGTAAAAAAATGAATCTTCTTTAAATCATTACCGAAATTCAAATTTATCATTGCTTTTGCAATATGTTGTTAAAATAGTTAAGTTCAAATATTCACAGCTACTTAATATACACATGGGTATTTATTACCCTTTATTGCATCGTTATCGTAGAACTTTCAATGATCTTATTCGATCTTCATTATTGAAGAAGCTCCTTCAAAGAATATGAATAAAATGCGCGCCCAGTTATTTTACAGGAAGAGATTTAGACTTATCTATTAATTGCTAGCAAATTGCATACATCTAGATAGAGATCCGTTAATTCACTAAAAAGGCTCATGTGAATGACGTATATCGTTAACTTAAATTGATTTTGGCCAAAAAAAGACACGTTATAAAATTTTCAGCTCAATTAAAAGCGTAGGAACACAAAATGGAATAGAGATTTGAATCAAGAATTGTAAAATATTGTCGATGTACAACGAAAAACAAGGATCAACAGAAGAAAATCAACTATGCTATGACATACATTATATATATATATATATATATATATATATATATATATATATATATATATATATATATATATATACGAGGGTCATTCAATAAATAAGGTGAATTTTTTGGTATAAGGACTTGTAATACAGATATCTTTGGGACCCACCGGCGGCTGACCTTGTGTGCTGTCCCAACAGATATGCTCAAAGTCCTTGCAATGTTATCCACTGTCACCCTTCTGTCAGACTGAATGAGGTCATTGACCGAATCGATCACCTCAGGAGACCTCATTCTGTAGGCCTCCCAGGCCTGTCTTCATCCTCAACACTGCTCCGCCCTTCTTTAAACAATTTAGCCCACTTGTAGACATTTTTTGGCTGATGAGCTGTGATACAGCGAAACAGTATGTCAGTGGATGACAATATATATATATATATATATATATATATATATATATATATATATGTGTGTGTGTGTGTGTGTGTGTGTGTGTGTGTGTAGCTAGCCACTCGTATTCGAGGATAACCGTCTACTATTGCAGATGCTTTCTCAGGTGCATTTGTGTTATTCAACATCCACAGAGCCCACCTGTGGTTTATACTGAACCTATACTGAGCTTTTTATCTAGCGTGATCAACAATTTGAACAAGGACAGCACACTCAAGCCCTCGGCCACTATCACTTGTGACTTCGTGCTATCGACCCTTTCTCTCCAATATCATTCCCGTGGTTTTCCTGACAAATCGACCATGGTCAGATTCGAGCCCGGGACTCATGTTCAGAATACAAACGTTCTTCCCACACGGCCACGTGTCCACATTCATATAGGTAAAAATGGAACTTACCTCTTTGGCCAGTTGTACCCTGACGATCCGTTTAGGTGAAACCTAGGTAGGTTTATCTGGCTCTTTAGGTTTATATTAGGTTTGCTTTACTTCGTGTATTGAGCAATTTACGTAGTTGCTTTTACTCATTTTGGAGGTTTTTTTCTTTTCCAGTCCTTTGTAGCGCATAATAAAGTCCCTTTAGCGTCCCTTAAGAACGTGGGGTTCATACCTCTCCACAACATCCTATCATTTGTAGTTCTTTGTAACTCACTTCCTTGTACTCATTTTCTTGTGGGTCCCATAAAATTGTTACAGCTCCTGTCTGTAAACGGGTTTGGGTGATGTTCATACCAGTTTCTTGCAGTTTCCTTCCCTTAAAAGTTGCAGATTTTCCAGTGCAGATATTGACCTACTCTGCCATGCCGAACTCTATACTCAGTGGGAGGTAATAACGTGCAATCTTATGCAAAATCGTCAATTCTTTCTGACTATTTATCACAGAATCTGCATTGGTCGTATGCAGGAAGAATAAAACCATCGATTTCAGCTTCTAACCCAGCACTACGTATCCATTAATGAGTACGGGGTTTGTCTACGTCAGCTTGTTTGGTTCTAGTAGAGTATTGACAATGAAGAGTCTTATCTTGCCATCGTTTCTGTATTTGGTCTATTGCAGATGCTTTTGCTTTTTTTTTAGCCTCTTTGCCGCTGCAGTCAATGTATTATCATTTACTTGCATTTCTTCATCCACTTGAAATTTCATTATGAATTTGTTGGCTTCCTTTATTACTGAATACAGTTTCTTATTTAAGGCACGTCCTTTAACACGTCCTTTAACATCATCTACTCTTCTCTAGTTTCCAGGATTATTTTTGTATTATTATTATTATTATTATTATTATTATTATTATTATTATTATTATTATTATTATTATTATTATTATTTCCATTTCGAATTTCTTTTCTCGGCCTATCATAACTTTAGCCTGTAAGAAGCATACGTGGTCTATAGATATAGATGTCTAAGTAGTCCACCACTAGCAGTGGTTTACCTACTTCAAGCCGCTGGCCAGTATTGTATTTTGCTGATGTTATAAAGATTACCATTTCATTGCCAACCTCCGTTTTGGTTATTCCTTATTCAGTAGCCTTTTCATAGGTTACAACAATATATACATTCATTCTGATCACCTTGATAAAAATTGTTTAACCAACCAAAATTTATTGTGAAAATATTGACTAGGATAATTAAATATGACGTATTGCAGACACGAAATATCAACATCTAAAGACATAGATAGAGAGATAGATAGATAGATAGATATGAACAGTTACATAGATAGATAGATAGATAGATAGATAGATAGATAGATATGAACTGTTATATAGATAGATAGATAGATAGATAGATAGATAGATGAACAGTTACATAGATAGATAGATAGATAGATAGATAGATAGATAGATAGATAGATAGATATCAACAGTTACATAGATATATATATAGATAGATGTGAATCATTGCATAGATATATATATATATATATAGATAGAGAGAGAGATGAACAGTTACATAGATATATAGATAGATAGATATGAACAGTTATATATATAGATAGAAAGATATATGAACTGTTACATAGATAGATATATAGATAGATTGATTGATATGAACAATTACATAGATATATAGATAGAAATATATGAACATTTACATATATATATATATATATATATATACATATATATATATGTATATATATATATATATATATAGATAGATAGATAGATAAATAGATAGATATGAACAGTTACATAGATAGATAGATAGATATGAACTGTTATATAGATAGATAGATGAACAGTTACATAGATAGATAGATAGATAGATAGATAGATATCAACAGTTACATAGATATATATATAGATAGATATGAACCGTTGCATAGATAGATATATATATAGAGAGATATGAACAGTTACATAGATATATAGATAGATAGATAGATATGAACAGTTATATATATAGATAGAAAGATATATGAACAGTTACATAGATAGATAGATAGATTGATATGAACAATTACATAGATATATAGATAGAAAGATATGAACATTTACACACATATATATATCTATATATATATATATATATATATATATATATATATATATATATATATATATATAGATATATAGATATATATATATAGATAGATAGATAGATAGATAGATTGATAGATATAGAAAGACCTACACACAAAATATCACAAACGCATACACATGTATATTCTTGCAGAAGCAATTTCAAGTTTATTCGAAATTTAATGGATGAGAAACAACGTCTATTTACTTGAGATAACGAATATGGAGTTTCTGTAGGAAAGTAATTGGCATCGTCGTATATCAGTTCTTTTAATAAAGTACTTTCGGTTTGAGCGGGAATTTTTAGACACAGTCAGTAGATTTTAACATATCAATACAAATGATCAGTCAAATAAAAGATATTGCTATTTCTTTTTCTATCAGTTACAGGAAATGAGAAGTGGCTGCTGCTGCGAGCCAACAATTTTTGGGTCGATACCAATGACCAGATATTCACATTTCCTTGTCCAATTCGAAAAAAATATCCCAAAGGGTAACTAATAACCCAAATCCACCAAATTTAATTGAAAACACGTAAAACGGATATTTATTTCCGCAGCATTTTCCAAAGATTACTCTGACAACTATCGTTATTATTATTATTATTATTATTATTATAGTGACGTAAAATTTGATAATTTTGTAACGCAGCTCGAGACACTATTAATGACCTAGTGAAGCATTTGATAGAATTAAGCGAATGTCTGGAAAGGCAAATACGCCTTAGTACAGACGGTGTTACACATACCGGCGCATAGACATACACAAACGCAAGGGCACACACCAATATATATGGACAAAACTTACGCAAGTCTATCTAGAAATATACACAGACAGTGTTATGGCACAATGGACTCTTTGAAATGCGAGGAAAGTTTAATTTGTGCGGAAAGCCATTATGATATTCCTGAATTTATACTGGAGACAAACCACCTGTCTACAGATAGAATATGAATTCGTAAAAGGCATAAAAGTAGAAAGTGCCGTAGGAAAAGGATCTGCCCTCTCACCGAATTTATTCGGCCTTTGCAGTTAGGCGAACTTGAGGATATTCGAAGTCGTACCAGGATTCATTATTGGCGGCTACATAAGGTGTGGAGATTTGGGCACTTCGACGTGGTGTAATGGTTAACTGTTGTGAGACCAATACTTCCCGCCATCATGGACTCACCCAGTACTATATTATTATGTGAATGGTAGTATCATGAGAGTCGCACCAGTAATGGTGCTCTGCTGTCGAACTCTCTGTTTGGCAGAGAGGAACTCGGACGAGGCTTAGCCGCAGGGTAAGGTTTCGTCCGGGGAGGTAGACAGTCCCTAAACTCGTGTATACGGGTTGTAAATGGGCATATTTTTCGCCGAGCCTACGGGCTCGGTAAGCCCACGTTAAACCGGCCTTGTGCCACATTCGACCCGTGTGGTGGGGTTGTTAAATATCGTAGCACCAGTATTTACATTAGTCGGACTAATGTCCTCATCTTTGTCGCCATATTTGTCACAACGTTTCGGCCGTTGTACGCTCCGGCCTTCTTCAGGTGGTTGGAATTTCGACACTGTGCCATGTGTCCTCAAGGACACATGGCACAGTGGATAAAGGCGTTGGTTAGATCCAGTGACAGACCCAAAGAGTGTGAGTTCAATACCCGGTTCAGGCAGTGGAGATCTTTCAGAGGGAAAATTACCAGGAGATAACTGATAACTGACATCCATCAAACATGGCTCGTGGAACTAGAACAGTCTACCCCAGTGATCGAAATAAAGGGTTCGGTTCGAAATTCCAACCACCTGAAGAAGGCCGGAGCGTATAACGGCCGAAACGTTGTGACAAATATGGTGACAAAGATGAGGACAATAGTCCGACTAATGTAAATACTGTACATAATACCTCATCTCAGAAATATAGACAATCGTAGCACCAGTAATGGGCAGCCGCGTACGATACCAAATATCCGACACCACTGGATAGTAAGCTCTGCTTACACTATTCTTTGTAACGTTTCTGTTTAATATATCTTTCTTACTTCTAGCCCGTGTTCCGTGTTTTCCTTCCGTGGCCCCTACTTCGGGTCCACATCATTAAGAAGCTTGTCTCGCTAGATAAATTGAATAGTGTGTTCGATCCTCACGGGGCGCCCAATATTTTCTGCTTTGTGCCACATCTAAGCAACGGTTAGAAAATTAACCTAAGGTATGGAGATAACGCTGTATTTATAGCAGACACAAAAAGGGGACTGAAAGAACTCCTAGGGGAGAGTCATTAAATGGAATTGAAAAAATGGCGAAATGTCAATTGTAAGAAGACAGAATGTATGAGTGTCAGTAAAAGAAGCATCCTAATATGCAAACTACGAATTGGAAACGTATGAATGAAACCACATTTGAAATTACTTGGAAGAATTTTAACAGATGACGGAAAATGTGAGGCCGGGATCGCAATTGCGAAAGACGCCTTCCAAAAGCTAAGCAAAGTAATAAGAAAAAAAAAGAATAAACTGTATTAGAAACAAAAAAAGGAGTGCTGAATGATAACGTAATATCATATGACAGTGAATGATGGGTAAAAATGAATAAGAGACTTGAATATGTTTATACGGAAGAATGTTTAGAATAGCACAGAGTGACCATGTGAGTAACAAAACGTTTTAAGGAAATGGAAAAAAAACGACACTTATACATAGAATCGGAAAGAGATAACTGTCATGACGAGGAAAGACGACTTGAAGAATTAGAAACACACGAGATATATTGGAGGTAACAGAGACACTGAGAAGCACTGAGTAACGTGACAAACCTGTTTTGGGAAATGGT
>OZ038505.1:1275000-1392500 GCA_964036315.1 Acanthosepion esculentum
GTTTCATGCTAGTGCACATCGTCAGGCGACTTTTATATTTACACACGCTCTATCTCTGATATTGAGCACTTTATCCCATAAATATAGCACACTTTAAGACTATATTTTTTCATATATATATATATATATATATATATATATATATATATATATATATATACACGAAGCGTCTATTCAAATACGAGTATCCACTAACAATAACGTTTGAAGTTATGCAAATCTGTAGGATTATTAAATTCTCTCTGTTTAGATTTGTAAACGGATGTACGGGCAGATATGAAAAACCTCGAAAAATCATTGACAACAGAAAGCATTATAGAGTACTAAGCAAGTGTTTTACAGTTAAGGTAACCAGGATTAGTGGAAGCGATACTAATGTTTCTAAATCATGACTGAACCTAAGGTCTTCATATAGTAATACTTTTGGAAAGCACCATCGTTTTTGCAGAAGTTGTTTTAATTTCTATATTCTTCATTTTGGTCCACAAACGATTTTCGACTTGACCGACTTCTCTCTACTCTAATCGATTCTACTTTACTCGCCCCACTTTCTTTGTGTAAGCTAATATCTTAACCAAATTCAAGGGAAAAGACCCACTCAAGTTAGACATTTACAGAATAAAGTCGTCGTATGAACGTAAGAGGGGAAGTATGACATGCAGATTATGAAGACAGGAAAGACTGTGTAAACGCTATCCCGTGCAGCTGCGGAAAGGAATATAAAGACAGGCCGCACCCTTAAGGTGAGGCTTCAAGAACACCAGAAAGCTGTAACACGAGGCTAAGTGAAAAAATCAGGCGTGGGTGACCACATATGGAGAGAGAAGGGAGATCATCGCCCTCTGTGGGATCAGATTGAGATCATAGACAAGGAACACCATTGGGAAATTCGTAACCTTAATAATCAGCACATATGCTAGGCCACAAAATCTCCTGAGCCGACCAAGCATAGAAATGAATACAATATGGGAACCAGTAATAAGGAGTGGCAGAGAAAAGCGATAATAACAAAAAAGTTGCTATATGAGCTCTGGTTAAAACATGCAATGATAACAGGAAAAATTCTATTATGAGCACTGATAAAAATGGTTGCTGAAGACATTAGGTTTATAATACCCAGAAATTCGTATAGAGATGTCCTCAAGGACACATGGCACAGTGGATAAAGCCGTTGGTTAGATCCAGTGACATGACCCAAAGAGTGTGAGTTAAATACCCGATTAAGAGATAACTGATTACTGACATCCATTAAACATGGCACGTGGAACTAGAACAGTCTACCCCAGTGAGCGAAATAAAGAGTTCAGTTCGACATTCCAACCACCTGAAGAAGGCCGGAGCGTACAACGGCCGAAACACTGTAATAAACATGGCGATAAAGATGAGGATAATAGTCCGAATAATGTAAATAATGTACATAATACCTCATCTCGGAAATATAGACAGATAAGGAAAGATATCTGTTGACTCAAGATTTATCGATCGAGCAAGAATCGGTTAGGGATTTTGTTCCGCAAAATATCGCTTATTGGGAAGACATTTTCCGAATGTAACTTCCTCCTTACAAATGGAATAAGAAAGGGAATGGGGATAGCTCAACCATGGCGGGATTTCGCTGCAAGGTGGAACGGAAGAATTTTGTAATAAATATAAATATCACAATAAGCACAGTAATAAATAAATAAACATCACAAGTCATATAGTCTGGATCGGCTTTAGTTATTGTCCACAGTATGACAATTTTGCCGACTACTTGTCTGTGGCGATGAGAGTGTATTCAGTAAGAAGAAAGGAAGTGTGGAATTCTTTCACAGGCAATTTTATGTTATCGCTAATTGTAGAGTCGTCAATTCAGGGGCCAACGAAAAGGCATCGCTACATCATTATTTTTCTTCCTTTATTTTGCGGGAATTGTGAACGTCAATTGGCACATGTCGAAACGACATGTTTTCAACAACCTGCGTGGCTGTTTATTATTTCGGATTAAATCTGAATTATTCTCTTGTATATTCGTACAGTTTTACATCCAAAAGAATCTTAATATTCCATTCGTAGTCCTTTACATGGAGTCGTGAGACATCTGGTGATGTGCGAAATGCTATAAAAGAGATTTCTGTGACCAGCCGGTTAATCTCTGTTTCACCCTGACACACAAAGGCATTGTACTTTTTTTTACCTGTATAAATTTCTTTAATATCATTTTCTTTTCTTTCTCTCTTCCATTTCATAACTTTAAGTCTCAAGATTTCTCTAAACTTTTCCTCTTTTTAACATTGTCAATCTGGTGATTCTGTTAAGATTACATCTTTCCCACGCCTCCTACCGAATCAGCTTTAAAACACACCCTTTCATCCTTAATCACTTCATACATATATATATATATATATATATATATATATATATATATATATATATATATATATATATATATATATATATATTCTAAATCTTTTCATTTCTAGCCCAAGCATTTATTTGCAGTCAATATAGAATTTTGTTAGTTGCCAGCGGGTTTTTATTTTTATCTGATTTTATTTCCAACTAGCCATTTTAACAATGAGATGAAACAAAATAATTTAGCTAAAAAAATGGCGTAGCATACGTGACATAAAAGAAGAAAATAATAGAATTAAAAAAAATAATGAAAATGGTTGGAAATCTTGCCTAAGGTATACACAATTGGCTGGCAACGTAGGTGATTTTTGATAGAAAAGATTTTCAACCTTTTTTTTTTAAAGACAAATTCAAAGAAAAGAGAATTACGCTAGACTGGAAATGACTATTTCGAGTTACGTAGACGTGCATATTTTTTAATCCATTTACTGCAAGCAAGGTGATAATGCCACTAAGATGCAAGGGGCTGTTGGGATTGAAAGTGAATGCAAATACTATAGATATAGCCGAAAACCTAATCCTAAACAGGAAACAGGAGCTAAACATCTACTTTTGTTCAAAATACAGGGAACGAATGTGGACCGGATGATAGGCGATATTAAAAAGAAAAAATAATTACTAAATAAAATTTCAGAGTTCTTTGAACAAAATAAATTAAGAAAGAAAGAAAGAATGAAAGAAAGAAAGAGAAATAGAGAGATTGTGTTCTTTCTTTTATAGTCCTTAAACATCACCACCTAACGCCATATTGGCAGTTCAAGTGAGGGGGATCCAAAGAACAGCCTAATTTGAACTAATCTTCATAGCCAGCTGCATCTGCCTGTCATTAAGGTCTGTTTTCTTCCTTTATCGTAAGGATTACCATTGCATTAACTAATAAATCTCTTTAATGTGATTTCAGCTAGTGTTGCAGATTTTCATTAACTTTCTGTGAATACTTGCAGCACTTACCCATTCCAAACCCAGAACACCTTTAACAGCTATTTGCTATATACCTTTGTATATTTTGAAAGGAGACTGGGGCTAGGAAAAGTGAAATCAATTCACCAAATTTTCACTGGACTTCTAGAAATTTTGACTAATACTTTTTTATTCAGATTAGAAGTGGGTTTACTTTTTGACTGGCTCTTGTAAAACTACTCCGCCGAATATATTTCAGTGAATTAAATGTAAATAATAAAAAGTGTAGGCATAGAATTTTAAAAATATATTTAAAAAAATCAATTTTATTTTCCCCAAAGTCATCACATCCTGAGGACAAAAGTTTAAATCAATATTTTAAGAAACAATTTTTTCTTCGTTGACGAATGAAATATTTTTTGTCTTATTTATTTTTCCCTTTCTCGTTTTCTCGTCTTGTAAGTCTAATATATTTGTTAATGAGGGGATTTTAATATTCTCTTGCCTCTAATGATATTAACCATTTACGGACAGTGGATGCTAAGAGCTAATCTCTTGCGGATAATAAATACAGAAACAATTACTTCAAGCAACTTGAATACAGACAATACAGACAAAAGATTCGTTCAGATTACAAATGAAGCGACTTATTGCTTATTTGTTAAATATTCTATTTATTCCATTTCTTTTTTTGTTTTAGCACTGCAATTATTAAACTTTTATTAAACAGTTAATAATAATAATTAAGTTCGAAAGCTATTTAGAGTAGGGCTACTATTAAAATCGAGATTGGGAATAAACTGTATGATAAAAAAATATTAGATGAGGCAGTAGGAAATTAGCACTGCAATTATTAAACTTTCTTTTCATTACTTTTTATACTAGAGTTCACTTAATACAAAGTTCAAAACCATTCAGAGTAGAGCTACAATTAAAATCGAAATAGGTAATAAACTGTACGATAAAAAATGATAGATGAGGCAGTAGGAAATTAAGATGATGGGGATACAGAAGATACATAGAGATTGGAACTTGATTTGAATAGGTTTAAGAGTTTAAGTACCTAGGGAGGTTAACGACACTGGGCGTATGCCGTCTGTCTAGAAACGGTTGGTATATTTTTAAAATAAAAACAAAATAAAAGATAGGCTCAATGAAAATAAAATTGTTTGTTAATAGAATCATTAATATTGATCAATAAATAAATACAATATCGACCCAATTTTATGTACCGCGTCCCATTAGGGCGTGGTTAATCATGCCTCTACACAACTTCCGGTGAGTTGAGCATTTCATTCTTTACCATGCATCTCCATTTCAACCTTGTCATTCATTCACATAAATAAGTTAGATAGGTTATTCGTTGTTTCTCCCTATCGGTTTTGTCGTCATTATGTCTTCTAAGTGTCATATTCTCCAAGACCAATTTCCTCCTTATGTATCCCAGAAATTTCTACTCTGTTTTTCTGATTTTAAGTACAAGTGTATTTTTTGGCATTCTCAGCAGCCATCTTTAGAAACGCATCTCTGTGGCCTCAAGAATCTTCTTCAACTTTGATTGATTCAGTTATTTGTTTTTTTACGGCTTATCAACCATTTGTAGGGTGATTAAAACCAGGTAATATTTTCATATTGTAAGATTTTTTTGTTGTTGAGATAATAATGTTTTAGCGATACAAGTCTTATTAGCTGCGGGGACAAAGTTCATGGCTACCCTAGCGTATTTGCACGTAATTGAATACACTTAACCTAAAAGGAATTAGAACTCGGCTCAACACGCACATCCAAGGTTTTCAGCACCTGTTATTCCCAAACGGTCACCCATCAAGGTACGGATCAGGCAAGATGTTGCTTAACTTCAGTGAACGCATAGGAGCTGGTATTCGAACGAGCTGTGTATTTCCAACATTCACTGACATATAAAACGTTTGATATTACATACTTGATCACTACTCTTTGTTGTTAGTGAATTGTTCCTAATACTTTGTTTAGCTTTTGGAATTGTTCCAATGCGGATCTGGATTTGGATGCCATATTCCCCCCTCGTAGGACTTCCGAGCATTCCACGTGACTGGTTGAGAAGAAGAGAATGAAAGATGAAACATTAGGAAACTTTGGAAGAATCTATTTAACTCTAAATGTTCGGGTCAAAAGAGACCTTTACTGATTTCATACAAATTGTTGCCATCGCTACTTTAATACACAGACAAACCTCTAATCAACGGAGTAACAGAGGGGATGGGTAGTCCGTTAAAGTCGATTGTCTGTAATTGGGAAGGGATTATTTTTGAGTTATAAAACCACTATAATACCTACCAGTAGTTACGATCGTAATTTATATATATCTTTATATATATATATATATATATATATATATATATATATATATATATATATATATATATGCACATTTCATTAAAAACAACTGACAAGGTGCTTTTATTTAGTTTTTTATATGAAAGCATCTTGTCAGTCGTTTTTAATGAAACGTGCATGAAAGAAGGATTGCTGCATAAATGCACACACACACACACACACACACACACACACACACACACACACACACATATATATATATATATATATATATATATATATATATATATATATATATATATATATATATATATGTCTGTTTTTCTTTTTTCTACTTTTTTTGTTTTCTTTTTTTACGTTGTTATTTTTCTTTCTTGTCTACTTCGGCCGACATCTTTCTTTTCCCACTTCCTTCCTTTCTATTTCTGATATATCACATTTTTCATATTCTTCATGATTCTTATTGGCAAAGGTAACGAATTGGTTTCGCGTTGGTTTCTGTCCGATTTTGAAGTCAGTATTATATTTCTCAATTGATTGTCAAACAAGTAACGGTGGGATGTCGTGTGACATAAAGTCTCGTCTTATTGCGAACTGAATACAAACACGTCGTTTCCATTTTTCTGTTCATTTTCGTGGAGTTCGTTTCAAACTGCTCCATGAAATTATTTGGCTTTATTTTCGCTTTTCAATGCCTTTTTCGTCACCATTCTTTGGTGAGAAAGTGACTAAAGGCGAGATGCCACGTTGAGGCCGATAAAATTGTAGGTTCTTGTTTTTATCTTGTCCAGAATCTCTAAATATATAGCAAAAGCCCAGTTGTGTCAGCAATATGCAATGCATAAACAAATACTAGATTTATACATGTGTAAGATTCCCGTTCGAAAAATTGTCTAGCACAAAAGTGAAGCAACTTTCCGTGCAGAAGGCCTGTCGAAACATTCAACATGATCTTTCCATTTCATGTCAGGGGAAAATCCCTTAGAAGAAGGGAAAATACGGCTGGTTAAAGAAGAAAAGAAGATGATGAAAAGAAGAAGAAAAGAAGAAGAAGAAGATTAAAAGAAGAAAAAAAGAAAAGAAGAAAAGTAGGAAAAGAGAAGAAACGAAGAAGATGAAAAGCAGAAGAAAAAGTAGAAAAGAATAAGAAGAAAAGAAGAAGACAAGAAGAACACGAAAAGAAGAAAAAAGAAAAAAAAGAAAGGAAGAAGAAAAGAAGGAGAAAAATGAGAAAAAACGATGAAAGAAAAAGAGAAGGTAAAAGAAGGTAAGGTCTTATTTTCCTGGAGGTTAGCATTTGTCAAGTTAAGGAAAGTCAAAAATTGTTCTCTAATATGATTAAAATAGAGCAGTTTAGTTTTGGAGGCGTTAAAATAAACAAACCATTTCTTAACCCGAGTAAGAACAGAATGTAGGTCATATTTTTAGATCAGCTGTCAATTTGAGCATTTCAAACCGGTTAAACTTACCATTAAGAAATGAATTAATACCTGTGCTATCAGCTTAAAAAGTTTAAAAGAATTTATTCAGCGAGTGCAGTTGACCATTAATGACAATTCCAGAACAAAGTAACTATAATTTTTTTTTCTATCGTCTGCCAGCCGCAATGATGGAGAAATAATTACCTCGAACCATCGCCAGTGAGACACGCTGCAAGAGCCACTCCGTTTCGCGAGGCTCGTTCCTTAATCGAGACGCCATCGCGCCAATCCTCAGAAGGAACACCATCGAACGAGGGCCAATGACCCCAGAAGTCAACACTGCAACAGGAGTAAAAATTTAAAAGTAGTTTCCCTAATTGAAAAACGGAACGCAGTTATAATTTAAGACGGCAGGGACACTTTCTTTTGGTAGCTTTGTTTTAAAAACAGCAGTCTATGTTTTCCATGACCTACAAAGTTTCGATAAGCCGTAAAAAATCAATCAATCAACCAAAGAAAATCCCACCATTCACATTTACGAGAGTGAGTCAAAAAGTTTGTTTTATTATATAAGAATCTATATAGGAATTATATAAGAACAAAATCAAACACAGCGTACATCAAGGTATAGATATATGACAACCCTATTTCTCAATATAGTCACCGCATCTTTTAATGACATTGTTCCACTTACGAATGAGGGAATCTCTCCCAGCTTTGTAATCTCAGATGATTGCTGATTGAGACAATTCCTTGGATTAGTTTTCACTTCTTCATCAGCATCTCACTTAGCGCCCACAGACTTTCATCTTTTTGGTTCAAAGAAACTGACACTGAGAGACATACGCCATACTGGTGATGAAGAAGTGAAAACTGCCCTAAGCAATTGGCTACATCAGCTTCCAGATGAATGTTTTTTGTAATAATGTTCACCCAATATGAGGCTCAAGAGCCACTCAAACGGATGGGAAGGGGTGCGAACCGGACGATAGGTGAACCTATCTACTCCTATTGATGGAGCGGAGAGAAAAATAAATAACAGAAATGAAATAGTGAATAAAATTTCACAGTCCAGACATAGACGTTAGGCTTACAGATCTGAAACACGTTTTAGAAGGAACGTGAAACCCATTTCTAAAAGGAAACAAGGGATAAAACTCTACTCCTATTCAATAGATGTGGACGGCAAATGAACCGTTTGATAGGAAGACCGAGCTTTTCCTCTTGGTGCAGAAGAAACAAAATTAAAAAAAATAAAATAAATATTGAATAAAATTTCAGAGTGCAGGCGCGGACATTCGGGGTACAGAGCTGAAGTAGACTTTAGAAGGCACCTAAAATGCAACACTAAACACGGAAAAGGGGTTAAACTTCTACTCCTGTTCAAAAGAACGGGGAAGGAGTGTAAACCGGATGATAGACGAACCTATCTACTGTGAACTTGGGATGTATAGATATACAGAGCTGTTCGGTAAAAGTGACTCACCTGATTTTTTTTACGAAATGTTCTCTTCTCTGATGAAACGAAAGTTGAGCTAAATTCAAAGGATAAGCGATCTAAAATCCGAAGAAGAAGCTTTGAAAGCTCTTTGAATTTAGCAGTAAGTACTGTCAAGCGTCCGTTCAGTATAATGTTATGGGGATGCTTTTCTTTTCATGGAACTGTTTTCATAAAACCTATTGAAAAGACCCTCAGGAGCGAACAGTACAAGAGAATTTTAGAGTCTTGTCTGCTCTCTTCTGCTGAAAGGGTGCAAATCGACCCACCAAGCTCATTTTTATGCAGGATAATGCTCCCTATCACAAATCAAAATTAATGAAGGAATACTTTGATGAGAAGCAGGTAAGTTTTATGAAATGGCCGCCCCAATCTCCTGACCTCAACTCCATAGAAAACTTATGAAGCATTATAAAGTACAGGCTCTCGAGAAAGCAGTTGAGGAACAAAGAGGATTTGATTGTGAATTTCATATCCGAATGGAATTCAATGCTTGGAGATGTGATTTGCCAGAACCTGATCAAGTCAATGCCAAAAAGGGTTGAAAAGTTTATTCAAAATAAAGGAGGACCCATAGATTATTAAATATTTCGAAATATATTACCTATTATAAATAAATTATACCTCTATTATTCTTTATTTAAAGCTGGTCGGTTATGTTTCTATTGATTACGAATTGCAGGAAATAAGTGAGTCACTTTTTTTGCACAAAGTTTTTCCCTAAATCTCATTTATATCCAAAATTATAATTATCAATAGAATTTCCTTAGGGTGAGTAAACTTTTTTACTAGGTGGTCGGGAAGGGGGTCTTTATATTAGTAAGATTAGAAATTAGTTTGACCCCAAAAACAATAGGCGAAAAAAATTTTAAGCAAAAAATCAGATGAGTCACTTTTATCGAACAGCACTGTATATATATATATATTTGTAAATTGATAAAAACATTAAAAAGATCGTTATAAAGAGATTGGAAGCGCTCCAAGAGATATTTCACGAATATAACGTCATCTAATATATCTTGGTTCCATATAATTAATTTGTACAATGTTAACAACAAATTTTTTTTTTTAAATGGCAAAAACTAAGAAGAGGTAACAGCTTGATGAGTTGGTTTTAATCTATCAAATACGAATTTCGATTTAGACAACATAGAATAATGAAACTGGTATTAAAATGAAGTGAATTTATTTCTCTTTAAAATGACGAGGGATGATTCATAAGTAAGGTCTCCAATTCGATAAAATAAGACCAGATAGAATAATAAAACTGATATCACAATGAAGTAAAAAAAATCAGGGGAGTCACTTTTATCGAACAGCATTGTATCTTGATGTACGGCGTATTTGATTGTGTTCTTATATCATACTCATATAGATTCTAAATAAAATAAATTGCATTACTTTTTGACTCACCCTTGAATTATTTTCTATGGTGGTAACCCCAAATATTTCAGTAAATATAATTTTCTTTTTTCGTCTGAAACTTGATTGTAATTTTCTGTCAAGGAATCGTCGCTCTTGTATAACAAATACTAATGGCCACGCGATTAAATTATTTCCTTGAATCTTCCCGCCGGCATTTTGATATTTGTGACGGCCCGCTTATTACTTTTTAAATAATTTTCTCCGCGGTCCGGCTACTTAACCCACGTTTATTGATCCTCTTCTTTTATACGCCGTGTCTTTGCAGGACGGGGCCGGTCAAGGCTCTCCAGAATTTTCTGTGCTTTGTAGCCCTTAGCAACGTTTCACTTTTTGCTATCACTCCTAATTCCAATTCTGCCAACCATATATTTATTTTAATCGTTTCACCCTAAGCAAGACGAGAAGCCACTAGCACGCAAGGGTTACAGAGAATTGGAGTGAGACCAAATAGTAGTGAAAGAGGAAAGGATGAAGAGAAGGATAGGGGATAGATCAAGGCATCTGGAGACGTCGCTTGACATTACATTTGAATAGTTGAAGATTATAGCTATCAGGGAAACAGGAAAAGGGGAGGGAGTTCCACAGGCGAGAGGTGCGAGACATGAAGTTATTGAAGTAGAAGAGACGGCTACATTTAACAGTTTCGAGAGAGAAAGGGCGGGAGCGGGATGCCAGCCTAGTAGAACGCTTAAATTAGCTTAAAGCAGCTCATCAGAGCAGTTACCATGAAAGTATTTGTAAAAATAGACAGAGAGAGGCGACGGCATGTCTGTGCGAGAGCGACTGCAGACAAGATGCCAGATCAGGTCCAATTTCTTTGCATATCCGTCTTTGGATCTTATCAAGAACCTTAAGGCAAACAGAAGGGGAGCCGGATATACAGGGCGCGATGGATACATTTTCGTCTAAATGACGCAGAAATGAAAATAACACAATCTTATTTTAACAGATATACCAAGAGAAAAGATATCTTGAAATACTAAAGAGTAAATTTATTCAATAAAATCGCCATTGTCTCCAACCACGGCCTCCAGACGACTTCAAAACCTCCTGCATCTCTTCTGGACGGTCTCCTTGTTTAAGTTGATGGATATATGTATGCATAGGCTGCGATTGATAAATTGTCGTCTAAATGAATAAAAAAAATGAAAATAGCACTGACATCTCATTTTAACAGATATATTTGCCAAAATTACACAAAAATATCTTGAAATACTAAAGCGTAAATTTTTTTCAAGAAAATCGTCATTGGTTTCAACCGCGACCTCCAGACGACTTCGGAATCCCCTGCAAATTTTGTGGACGGTCTCTTTGTATATTGGTCAATGCTGCCATAGTCCTTGAATTTAGTTCATCTTTGGTGTTACAAGAAGTTGTTTGATCTCTCATCAACTGCACCCCATACATAATAATCAAGGGTATTCGAGTTTAAGAAGTTAGGTGGCCAGATGTAAGGGCTGATGTAGACGCAGAAATTATGCCACAACCATAACTGCGTTCTCCTGCTTGTATAGCATGGTCTTCCAGCAGCCAACATCTTGACGCAGAGCAGCACTTTCCCCTCAAGATATTTGATATAGGCCTTGGTGTTAAGTCTGAGGCAGTCTCCAACAAATTTGGGAGTTCTTTTCTTATCAGAACGACCAGAGAATTCTTTTCCGAACTGCTGTACCTTCGTAATCACCATTAGAATCATCCAACTCTTTCCGAATCCCCTGCAGATTGACACTGAAACACTCTGAAATGTTCGCATTGGAGATTTCCAAATTTTTGGCATGAGAAAATTGAGTCATGGTGCTCTTTTTCGCAAAGATGGTGCCCAACTGACCCTACTATACTGTGGAGTCGACAAAATCAAAAACAAACAATGCGCATGCGCGAAATCGAAAATATAAACGGCGACAATTTATTCATTGTATCATGTACACAAGCTGATGAAGTTAGGTTATGCACTGGTATCCTCTGTCGCTCTTGCATTCAGTATGTTCTGTCAATTTCAAGGTTTCTAAGCTCTCTTTCCCCATTATGCACACTTGAAGTTTAAGCTGTTTCCTTTTCATTCTAAGAATAAGTTCCCCTTCTTTTCGGATTTTCCCTAAAACTTTCTTGTTGTTTACATGTCCAATACGTGGTGTTCCCAGTGTCTATCTTTGGAACCATATTTCTGTTGCCTCAAGTCTCTTCTTCCTGGGCAACATTTATTTCAACCAGCACTCTTATTTTTTAATATGGAGTCCCTTATAGCAAGGTTAGTCTTCTTACGTATAAAGAACAGATTTGAAGCGACTGTTGAAAATACAAGGTGGAACAGAGAAATCAGGGAACTTATAAAGAAACTGCAACTAACAATTAGAAAGAGCTGAAGTTTTAACAGCTCAAATAGGATAAACTAATGGCTGACTGGCGGGGGGACTGCCTTGTAACTTTTAGTTTGGTTTGTTTTGTTTTACGGCATATCAATATTTAATGACGACAAAAATTTTATTCCTGTTATATTTTGTTTTAAATCTATTTCTGGTAATAACTTTTTCCATCAAAAATGTATTGCTGGTAATATTTTTTTTCCCAAAAATGTATTCCTTGTTATATTTTTTCCAAAAATGTATTGCTGGTAATATTTTCTTTCAAAAACGTACTGTTGGTAATATTTTTTTTCAAAAATGTATTGCTGGTAATAGTTTTTTTTCTTCAAAAATTTATTGCTGATAATAATTTTTTACAAAGTATTTCTGGTATTAAAACCTAGTTTTACACTTTCATGGTGTTTTTGCCCCGTTTTCGGGATTACCTATTTTCCCATAGCTGGGACCCTAACAGGTGCTACCGCTCCAGGTCAGGGTGGACTTGGGAACACTAGCAATTAAGAGGTGGTTCCACGCTCATCAAAACCTCCAGATCATAGGTCTTGCTGCTGGATGTAGTTTATCGTTTTAGCCAGGACGCGGCTTGTATCTTTTAATACCTCTAAAACAAGCTATTATTATTTCTTCATCACTCATTGAACTTTTCCCGTCACAATGAATGATTGCAATAAAAACGAGGCTCCGTGCTTAGAACAAAATCTTTCGGGACGTATGCTTACTCCGAACCCAAACTGGAATACATAGATATGATCCAATGCAAAAGATTTTGGAAAAATAGTCAGTTTATTCATTAGTTTTCGGAAGCAACCGGCTCTTGTCATTCATTGTTTTTTTGTACAAGAGACAGATTAAACGAAAAATTGGAGTATTAATGTCATATCTGAACTGGAGCTGCACAGTCCTCATTGTACAACCTCGATAGACATCAAAATCATTCTCAGAGGGGTTGACATATTCTATCTTCTGCAGCTTCCTTCCCACAACTGCAACACTGCAAGCCTGTTGCGATGAACAGTTGCACTCTCAACTCTGTATCATGAATTTTACAATTCCTTGGTCAAAATGTAGTAATTAACAGGTAAATGCTGGTTGTGTTGAAACGGTTGACGTGGCTGCGTGTTGAACAGCGTTTAACAATTATACATTTTTGTATCAAGGATAAAAAATGGAAAACCGATTTTTGTTTCAACGATAAAATATATATTAAAATCAACAAATAGAAAACATTTTCTGTAATATGTAAAACAATAAGAAAGGAGGAGTAGTTTCCCTTTATCTGTTAGCTGGAAGATTAAATGTAAATAAACAAGTTTTCTGAAAGAATGTTCTGTATTAGATAGAATGATGTTTTCAGAAGAACATGTAGTAATTCAGTTGTGGATTATATATAACTAACAGAGCTGTTGCAACTTGGCTTGTTACATAGAACTGATGGTGAATTTAAGTTCTGTGTGCGTTCGTGCAGTGAGTAGAATGAATAGTCTGTGTAAACGCGTGTGAGTTGCTGAGTTCTACTGAGTTCTGCTTCTACTGTCTATTTTTAGAACGAATTCTGGTTTATATAACTATGGGTAGGCTCCCAGGACAATGGCGGGAGAAATTTCAAGAGCACACAAAAAATATCTGATTGGATGAAAAATTACCCAATCGGTGATTTTATAACAAAAGCATGTTTGTGAATTAACAGTAGGAAAAATTCAGTGTGGTGAATGCGATCAGTAAATTGTCCTGTGATAGTTAGTATTTATTATTTGACCAATCACAGTTGAGAAAAATGTAGGCGTGGCAAAGATAGTAGTAATCGCTACAAACCATTTGCTTCAAAAACCTTGTTATATTTAATATCTCAAATACCAGGTTAATATCTTTTTATCATCAATACGCACATATCTACAGCAACTGGTGATAGCAGGATCAAAAGAAAAATTCAAGAACTATGAGACAAGTATATTTGAAGAAAGCAGACGATAAGAGAATGAGAACAGCTACCGATATCATAATAATATACAGGAAGGCATTTTTACAGTAAAAACGTTCTTTTCTTTGCCGTTGTTCGAGTCTCTTTTTAACTGAATCTTAATATAAGCGTTTATTTGCACCCAAATCCAACCCGAACTTCATGTGGAACACATATATATGACCGATTGGTGAAAATTATTAAAAAAAAAAATGGCCAGCTCGGTTTACTGCTTCAGGAAGAACCTTACTGCTTCTGAGAATTCTTTATCTTGACAAGGGAAGGGTTGGACCACAAATGGAGTACTGCTGTCATTGAACGTCTCTTGATATATATATATATATATATATATATATATATATATATATATATATATATATTGTCTTGACGATCCGCGGAGATGTAACCTAGGTAGGTCTGTCTGGTTCTCTAGGTTTACTTACTTACTTAGTTTTTTTCTTTGGACTCTGAGCTGGGATTCTAGACGATTATTTTCGCCCCAATTACATGTTCTTAGTTATTTCTTGGGTATTGGTTTGTTCATTTACAAGCCAAAGCACCTAAGGTTTTGCCCGACGAGTATAGCTACTTATATTTATAAGATTATTATTATTATTATTATATATATATATATATATATATATATATATATATATATATATATATATATATATATATATATATATATATATATATTAAAGTTCCATGTAATAAATTATTTCACCACAGCCCTTTTAAAGGACTGCGGATCATCAGACATTTCTTCCAAAGGTTGAAACGAAAAATGAAAAGAAATTTACACATTTTTGACAGGAGTATTAAGCATATGTAAGTTAACGAAGTGAGGGGGAGAGGCATGAGTGAGTTAGATATAATTTAATATTTCTATTCTTTCATACATAATATTACTTGAGGAGGTCCAGACATTGACACGTTTAATCGGTTAACTTAACGGATTTATATATTGATATAGAAGGGGCAGAGTAGAAAAAAGACATAAAAAGAAAAAGAGAGAAGGAAGTCATGAGAGAAGGTGTCACTAACTTTCTTTGGAATGAACAAGCTCGAAATAGACGCTGTAGTTTTGCTTTACTTTGAAAGTGTTATTTTGTGGGTTCATAAATATTATGTTTGATATAAATTTGAATGTTTAAACAGTCTACAAGGAATTTAATTTGATGTTTGTTAGCGATTTAAGTTTTTTTTAAACTTTATTACAAAAATTTTGGGGATTTAATATAGTCGATTAGAAAAAAATATTCATAGAATGTACATTAAAAGAATAAAATTTCATTTTAAAATATAACTTTACTTCTAGTTGTAATTGATTATTAAGGTGACATCTCTATCAGTTTGAATTTTATTTATGAATTTAATTCGTGACTTTTTTTAGATGGGTAATTTCTTTTACTTAAAGTTTAGTTTCTAAGTTAATGTGGAGTAAAATTTGAAGGTAATATTAGAGATCTTACTCTGTCATATATGTTCTACACCCCCATGTATGTATATGTGAAACTTGCATGGGTGTTTATATATATATATATATATATATATATATATATATATATATATATATATGTGTGTGTGTGTGTGTGTGTGTGTGTGTGTGTGTGTGTGTGTGTGTGTGTGTGTGTGTGTGTGTGTCTGTGTATGTATATGTGTGTGTGTTGTCCAATAACTTTCAATGATTTGCAATTTCAACCATGGAAAGATTAAAAATCAAACAATGTGTTAAATTTATCGAAGCCTATTACGAAAATGGACGTTCAAACAGAATTTGAATGAAAATTTCCCGGATCACACCATTTCTCGAAACATTGAAGTCAACTGGCCACGACGATCGTGCGACTTGACGCCTTTAGATTTCTTCTTTTAGGGTCATCTCAAAAGTAACGTCCATGCCAACAAGCCAACAACAATTCATCAGCTAAAGGCTGAGATAATAAGGCATATTGGTGAGATCGAGGAGAAATTATGCAGAGACGTCATCAAACATTTTGACCGTCGAGTGGAGGTGGGCGGCCGATGACTTGGCGGATATTTGGGCGATATTATTTTTACGCATAATTGCCATGACTTAGATAACATGATCCAATAGAGAAATAAATAAATTTTCACCAATAACACTGATTTATTTACTGCTGACTTTCACTTTGATCCGTCTTAATGAAACACCCTTTATATGAGAGAGAGAGAGAGAGAAAGAGAGAGAGAGATATCTTTAAAAAGATCATGTTCCGCCAAAAATCAAAAACCGTCAATTATCAGTTATTTCTGGAAGATAACGTTTTTAAGGCAAGCAGTTTTTTTTTTTCAAATTTGTTTGCTGGATATTATAAGCGAGGATATTTTTCTTGATCGACGTACCTTGCTCATTCATGTTGTGGGCGATCATAGCTCGCCATAGCTACCTATCCTATTTAGCCCTAAGTAATATCTATCCTCTTCCTATTCTTCCCTATCCTACTTCAGCCATCTATTTACACATGTCGTTACTTATCTCTGTCCCTCTTACTCTCAATCTGACCTGAGTGTTTCAGATTTACCAAGATCTACTTCATCATAAATTGTCCGATAAATTTCAAGTCTCCTAAAATTTCATAGATAATGAATAATATATTACAATATAGGTAATAAATAATATATTACAAATACAATTAAAAATTTGTCATTAATCTTAAGATGTCTGCTATTGCTTCGAAACCAGAAGCAGAGAAAAAATAAGTGAAAATTGAATTTGAATTTATTAATATATAGATAGGTTTGTAAGGTCTTAGATCGATGTATATGAACAACGATAGACAGACAGACAGACAGACAGATAGATAGATAGATATATAGATAGATAGATAGATATGAAAAAACTGAGATAGATAGAGAGATAGATAGATATGAACAAACTGAGATAAATAGACATGAACAAACTGACATAGATAGATAGATATATATGAACAAACTGAGATAGATAGATAGATGTGAACAAACTGAGACAGACAGATAGATAGATATTGATAGATAGATAGACAGATAGATAGATAATGAACAAATTGATATAGATAGATAGATACATAGATAGATAGATAATGAAAAAACAGTGATAGATACATAGATAGATAGATAGATTCCGATCACTTTACCAAAAAATAACTTTTGACTGCACAGAAGAGAATATTAAAATGTGATGAGTGATTTTATATCGCATAGACTAATACAATTTACTGTTATGTATTTTACGCACATAGTATCTTGTTGCTTTGTGCCAGACTCGTCGAAGATGTGTTCTTTGTTTTTCTTGTTTGTTCGTTGTCTTCATTTTCGACTTTTTTCGTTCACCTAGCTTCAGAGCTTCTAACATGTTGTGCTTTTTAGATTATATTCATTGTTTAGATTTAATTTTAACACCTTTCATTTTCTTATTTTTCCAGGTTTTTTTTATTTTTCTTCATTTATCATATTTTTAAAATCTCGTTCTCTCTTACTTTCCTTCTTTCTTATCTCCTTAGCCATGTTCTTTTTTTTCTTTTCTAATTTAACTTCTTTTTTCTTGCATGTTTTCTCTTTATTGTCATTCTTTTTTCTCTGTTCGTTTCTTTATTTCTCCTTGCACATCATAAATTTCTTCATCCATTTTTCTCCTTTCTTTCGTTCTTTCTTTCTTTCTTTCTTTCTCATAATTCTTTTCATTCTGATACATTTTCAACTTATTGTATTCTTTTTGTACGTCTCCCATTTCTTTCTTTCTTTCTTTCTTTCTTTCTTTCTTTCTTCTCACATGTCTTTTTATTCCGATACATTTTCTTCATAATTTCTTCTTGTACAGATGTTCGGCCTCTTCTTCCTTGTCTTTTCTTTCTTTCTTTCTTTCTTTCTTTCTTTCTTTCTTTCTTTCTTATGAGATTTTTCATTTTGATACATGACGTTTCTGTCTTTCTTTTTGTATTTTGATTCTATTTTTCTACCTTTCTTCCTTATAAATCTTTTTATTCTGATAATTTTTCTTCGTCTAGCTTTCTTCTTGTAAATATCCTATTTTTTCTTCTCGTTAATCTTTCTTTTTTTTCTTTTTTCCATCTTTCTTCTCCTAAGTCTCTTCGTTCTTCTCCTAATTCTCCTTCTAAGTTTACAACCCACCTTCTGTTCTCCGATTGCAAATGAGCAGGTCAGAATTAAACCAACTGTATCAGCATGTTTGATTAAAAACTTTTTAAAATAAAAAAAAAAAGTTTGTATTCGACAAAAAGAAAGCTTAGGCAAATGTGAAATAAAAACAAAAGTTTTAAAAAAATAGAACATCCCCTTAAACAATTAAAAATCCCAACCCAACTAAAATAAAAGAAAATATACACAATAACCATTCAGAAGGCTTCTGTTACTTCCGGGTATGATTCTACTGATTGCGAGTTAAATGAAATAAAAACATGAAAAAGAAAAGTGTAAACAAAATCACACAAAAACAAAAAAACAACGAAACAAAATGGTGGATAACTGGAAGGCGCAGAAGATAATCAGCGGCCATTTTCTTTTTTCTTCTCGCTTCCACCCCAAGACATTTCGATTATATACAAGAAAAGAAACAAAGAAGGAGGAGAAAGTAAGAAGAATAAAAAAAACTTTGAAAAAGAAACAGCGGACAACTACTTTATTGTTTCAATCCGATCAATAAGTACTCTTTTATCTGTGAATGAACATTTAATTCAAAACTTTTGTTCTTTGTTACACGCTTGAAATTCTTTTTTACCTTTGAATAACGTTGTTTACAGCCGCGGGTGATGTTTTCGAGTATTGATAGATAGATTCATGCATACATGTGTGTATCGCTGTAGATATTTAGGAAGAGAAACGGGGTAACGAACAAGACGCACACAGAAACACTTGCGCGAAGTAATATATATATATATATATATATATATATATATATATATATATATATATATATATATATGTATGCATAAAGATATGTAGCGGCATGAGGGTGTGCTGAAAAGATTTTGGTTCAACCCACATCATAAAATCTGGCCAAAACATCGGAATGTATTTCAATCATTACTTGTCCGAGCCGATAATTTTTGGACATCCTAATATGGCAGGAATGATGCAAAAAATATTTAGATAAGACTAACAGTAGATATATGAATTAAAAATTGAGAATTTATATATATATATATATATATATATATATATATATATATATATATATATACATACTAGGGTATTTGACACCCAATCTAAGACAAAGACAACACTGAATTCAAAACTACGATGTAAGAACTAACTTGATACAGAAGCAACAAGGACAGTATTCTCCCAAGTGTATTCTCATGAACTAAAGAGGAATATATACACACACACACACACACACACACGCACACACACACACATATATATATATATATATATATATATATATATATATATATATATGTGTGTGTGTGTGTGTGTCTGTCTATATATATATATATATATATATATATATATATATATATATATATATATATATATATATATGTATGTATGTATGTGTATATATCTTGGGAGCACCGCGTGTTGTTAAATCTACGCCTTGAAACGGCCCGGAAGTCCTGACTTGTCCACCTTCCAGTTCGGAGATCGTCATTCTGATACATAACGTGTCCGTCCATCTAGGACGGTTTTAGGAGAGTTGCGTAGTGGACATTTGCATTCCGGAAAATTGCGTTCCAGGCTACTGCGTCTCTGGACATATGTACCTGAATAATTGCGTACCTCTGATATTTTTAAGCTTTTAAAGACAATTACCATAAATTTTATAAAAAAGCGTAAATAGTAATCATAAATTTTAAAAAGATTTTAAAAATGAATAAAATTAAAAAAAATTAAAACTTTATTTTTGTTTAAAATGCAATGACAGATAAATAGTGTTGCAAGATCCCTCTACACATCACCAGTAACTTTTTGTTTCATTGGCGTTCTTCTTATGATAGTGGTAGCTGTAATTTTCCTCGTCCACAAATACTTTTTACCATTTTTTTAATTTTCTGAACTTAGCCGTGGGTTCCAAATAAAAATATAATCTATAAAATCCAGAATCTATCAGAGGTACACGCACTGCTGGAGTGAACTGAAACTGCTAACTTAATTTTCTCTTGCTTAAAAAAGTCATTTTTCTCTCTTTTAATTGATGGTAACAACCTTTCTGTTTGTTTAGATTAATTAAAGGTATTGGTGAGCAAATGTCTATATTAAACAAATGGCAACTTGAAACAATTATCAGAGGTACGAAATTATCCAGGGATGCATTTGTCTACAGACGCAATTGTCTGGTACGCTATTGACCAGGACTCAAATGTCCATCATCTAGAACATAGGAGTAGATATTGGAACTATGCTTTATGGTTAGATGAAGCCAAACTAGAATTACTTGGGCACACGGACTCCCGTTATATATCGAGGAAAATAAATCTCACAAACCAAAACTATCCTCTCTAAAATAAAGGACGGTGGTGTGGGGATGTTTTGCTGCTTCTGAACCAGGAGAATAAGTGAGAGTACAGGGTATCACGGATAAAGAGCAATATTTGGCTATTCTTAAAAATAATAAAGTGCATGAAAGATTTGGGGCGTCACTGGACGTTCCTCCATGACAATGACCCGAAACTTGTGGCACGAATTATTACTAAATATGTAGCTAATATTAAAACTAAGGTATTGGCGGAACCCGCATAAAGTCCTGACCTAAACCTCATTGAAAATTTATGGGCACATTTGAAGAAACAGTAAGAGAAAGAATTCTTTCAATCTGGAGGAACTAGAAGCTATGGTGAAGGAAGGACGAAACAAAATATCTATCAGTGTGTGTAGTGATCTTGTAAGTAAGAATAAAAAAATGATTAAAAGAAATAATCAAATTACAAATTGATTATTGAGGCAAGAGGGCCAATAATTTTGTCCTACGTTAAATATGTTTGCCGATATTGTGTATTATTGTTTTATATTTTTTTAAAAATATATATTTGGGCATCACTGGACAATGTTTGTAGCCGTCACGCCAAAAAGGACCCGCTAGAACAGGGCAGTCGTCTCTCGAACAGGGCAGTCGTTTCCCACGGTACCTACTGCCAAAGCCTTCAGACACACTCATTCGATAGACCATGACGAAGCAGCCAATTGGTTGAGTGGGAGAGTTTTACATATGCGTAGGCCAATTCTCCCTTCCTCCCATTGCCCTGCGACACTACACGCATGCAATGAGTGGACGTTTTCGGGCATGATGTCGCGTACCTTGAAGTTTGCCTGAAAATTTGATACATTACAGCTTTATTTTTATATTTACAGGTGGTGAATAATTCTGTCCACAACACACACACACACACCTTCTCTCTCTCTCTCTCTCTCTATATATATATATATATATATATATATAAATATATATATACACACACACACACACATATATATATATATATATATATATATATATATATATATATATATATATATATAGTTGTCATCCACACATAGACTGTTTCGCTGTTTCACAGCTCATCAGTGTGGCTAGACGTCCGGTTGCCTCTAGCTAGGATCGAAACCCGACTGAATTCCCGTCAGTCGGAACCTCTATCACTAAGCCGTCAGCGCTCGGGATTCATGAATTTTAGCGTGTTTATTTTTAGATTTAGATAAACACACAGTGACTGACAGTGACTCGATTCTGCCGAAGAGTCGTGCAATATTAGCTTAAATAGTCGTGAAATATTAGCTTAAATAGAGAGAGAGAGAGAGAGAGAGAGAGAGAGAAATAATTAGGCGGTTTTGAAATAATCATAATTTAGTAATACATCGAGTCTAGAAGAAACCTCAACAGAATGCAGAAAGCACTGGACGGGCGTTTCGCCCTATACTTGGGACTCATGCGCATCCACTACGAAGAATTGGAAGTTTTGACTTCAGTGTTCACGTTTATATATATATATATATATATATATATATATATATATATATATATATATATGGACGTGAACATTGAAGTCAACACGATTGCATCTTGCATGAAACAGCCTGTCGCCTCTCAGGGTTGACTTAAATGTTAAATTTTATATTTACATACGCTATATCTCTGATACTGAGCACTTTATCCCGCAAATATAGCACAACTTAAAAATCATAACATTCATCGAGTGATTGGTAGGTTAATGCACATTTAAAATTTTGTTAGTGAAGTGATTTCGCCATTTTATATCCTTAACATTACTAATCTACTTTTTGTATTATTGATTTATTGTAATATATATATATATATATATATATATATATATATATATATATATATATATATATATATATATATATTATTTACATTATTCGAACTGTTATCCTCATCTTAATTGTCATATCCACAACGTTTCGGTCGTGGTGCGCTTCAGCTTTTTTCAAGTGTTTGGAATGTCGAACTGAACACTTTATTTCGTCCACCGAAGTAGATTGTTCTAGTCCAAAGTGCTATGTCTCTTCCGGATCTCTCAGTTATTACTCTTTTACTCGATTCTCCAAGTTATTATTTTGTGCAACACTTGTAGCCTGATACTGAATTCACAACTCTTTCGGTCTAGTCACTCGATCTAACCAACGTCTTTATCCAGTGGTCCATGAGCGTACAACGGCAGAAACGTTGTGAATAGGGCAATGAAATCCGAATAATGTAACTAATCATGATACCTCATCTCAGAGATATAGACAGACATATATGTATACATTCAGAGGCAAGAGAAGCATCGCCCTGCGGAAGTAAGATAAGGCAGCTTAAGTGTAGAAGATAATAATTGCTTGAATATGACATGTCCTAGGATTTTATATTGACATCTGACTAATATCAGTTTATTATATCAATGGGCTTAGTGGTTAGATGATTAGCGTTTCGACAATAACACATTAGTCCTATTTCTGCGCGAATCTCGTTTTGTATAATATAGGATGGCGAAGTGCCTAAAATTCATGCAACTCACGGGTGGACAAAGGTCTTGTGTGTAGATATGAATTGACAAATCTGTCCGGAACCCGTCGATAATTGTTCTGGCGCGAAGTTGCAAGTCCTCACCTCAGGAGAAAAGAGAACATCTATGAACTTAGTTGGAAATTATTCTGGAGGTTCTGACTCGATAACAAAAAAAACAAAAACAAAAAAAACATATTTGTCTCGGAAGCTAGCGAACTCGCAGGGATGTATAGGCGTAAAAGATTGAAAACTTATACAATGAATTAGTTCTTTTAAAAAAGTATTGAGTCACGTGAGTCCTCTGGTTCTACAGAAGGGTACAGAGAATTCACTGGACGGAGCGAATAAACAACGAAAGAAAATGACAACAAAAAGAACACTTCTCCATCTGTCTATATTTCTGAGATGAGGTATTATGAACACTATTTACATTATTCGGACTATTGTCCACATCTTTCTCGCCATAATTAGTCAGTGGAGAACATTCACAGGGTAATTAACAGGAGATAACTAATAACTGACATCAATTAAACATGGCACGTGGAACTAGAACAGTCTGCCCCAGTGAGCGAAATAAAGGGTTGAGTTCGCCATTCCAACCACCTGAAGAAGGCCGGAGAATACAAAGGCCGAATCGTTGTGATAAATATGGCGACAAAGATGAGGAAAATAGTCCGAATAATGTAAATAGTGTACATAATACCTCATCTCAGAAATATAGACAAGATACTGAAACGTTGTAATAAATATTGCGACAAAGATGAGGACCATAGTCCGAATAATGTAAATAGTGTACATAATACCTCATCTCAGAAATATAGACACATACTGAAAGGGCGAAACGTTGTAATAAATATGGTGACAAAGATGAGGACGAAAATCCGAACAATGTAATTAGTGTACATAATACCTCATCTCAGAAATATAGACACATACTGAAAGGCCGAAACGTTGTAATGAATATGACAACAAAGATGAGGACAATAGTCCGAATAATGTAAATAGTGTATATAATAACTCATCGCATAAATATAGACAGATACTGAAAGGCCGAAACGTTGTAATAAACATGGCGACATAGATGAGGACAATAGTCAGAATAATGTAAATAATGTAAAAAGAACACTTATACTCTGAATTCAGATTATTCTTGCACTTATAATGAGGAAAGAAGGGGCACCTCGTGGCGGTGTAATGGTTTGCAAGTTTGTCTCGCTAGGACAATTACGACTGAGTTCGAGCCTCACTGGGTGCCCTCTAGTTTTGGCCTTGTGCCAAATCTAAGATATGCTTGGAAAATCACTATAATGAAGAGAAAATGCTTGGAAAATATAAGAGGTCATATTGGAGCGGAAAAGAGATTGGAAAATGCATCGATTCACCTACCTAACGAGCTTGCGTGAATGGGTAGGTGAACGCAGGAGGGTATCTTTGCAAAGGCAGAAAACTGCGAAATGGATAGGAGCTTTTTCAAATCCCTGATCGTACTCCTCATGAAGGGACAAAGAAAAGGAAAAAGTGTTTTGAATTTTAGTTCAATCCTTAGGTATCCTACTACTGTCTTTCTAATAATGCTATTTCTTTCCATTTTTACCAATTTTCTGGGATGACATGTTACAATTATTTATATTTTTACTTGCGGGCTAGCCTAGTGGGTTATAACGTTGGTTCGTCTATTTGGTGTCATAGTAATTGTGATTTGAATCCTTGTGATGGTCTGTTTGGACTTGAACTCAATGGAACCGAAGTAAAAAAATAACCGGTCTTTTTTCGTTTTATGTGCCGTGTTCTTTCAGGGCGTAGGCGATCATGACTCTCCACTTCCCCCTACACCTTGTAGCTCTCAATAATTTTCGTACCTCTGCCAACTCCACAGTCTGCTGTCCACTTGCTTAAGCCCGCCAGTTATGTCACGCGTTGCTTTCCCTTATCACTTTTTCTCTCTATTCGACCTGTGAGTATCAGATTCTCCAGGCCCTCCTTTCTCATTAGGTGTTCCAGAAATTTCATCTGCCTCTTCCTTATGTTAGATATAAGCTTCCTCCTTGTTTGCATTCTTTCCAAGACCACGTCGTTGCTCGCTCCATGATATCCTTAGCACCATATCTCCGCCGCCTCGAGTCTCTTCTTCATCTTTGGGGATACCGTCCAACGTTCGCTGCCGTATAGGAGGAAAGATGTCATGTAGCGGCTCAGTACTCTTTTCGTTGTCACCAAATAAATCCTCCCGTCTCGCAGTACTCTTCCCAGCTTTTGGAAGGCGTCCTTGGCGATCCCAATCCGTCTTCGGATCTCAGCGTCGCACTTACCGTCCTCCGTCAAAACACTTCCCAGATATTTAAACTTCCGCACGTGCTTGATTTTATTGTCCCCGACCTGCAAATCACATTTTAGGCTCATACTTTTACTGATGATTATGCATTCTCTCTTCTTGTAGTTTATGGTTAGTCCCTTCTTATGGCTCTCCCTCGCATGCATGCCGTTTCTATCGGACACAATTCGGAACATACTTGTCGACAACACTAATATAATAGCATCATCCACATGCAAAAAAAAGGCTAAAAATAATGGAAGCCTTATCAATAAAAACAAAAAAAACAACACTTAATAATATTAACTTTAAACAAGGAGATAATATTTGACCGTGTTTTGAAACAAGAAAATGAAACATTTTATAAAACATACATATAACAAACTATTTCTAATTCTAACAGTTGAAATATAATCCTTGAAAATGGCTAAATGTATAGCCGAAAGCGCTCGGATAAAAAGAACATTCGGACAGTTTTTATAATAATTTATCATCTGAAAAGAGAAACATTATTAGATCGCACGAAAAATTATATAAAAACTAAATAAAAGCACCTTGTCAGTCGTTTTAATATGAAATGTGAATATATATATATATATATATATATATATATATATATATATATATTGAAACAGAAACAAATTACGCCATAATGTTGGACATTTCATCCATGGGAAAAACCATTTCCCTTGACTTTTTTTTGCGGGGGGTATTGATTGTAATACATTATATGCTGTATAATAAAAATTATATTCAGCTCACATTTATAGATCAGTTTTAATATTTTATATTGATAGGGTTTAGTTTGATATATATATATATATATACATATATATATGACAAACCTATATATATATATATATATATATATATATATATATATATATATATATATATATATATATGTAAATAAATATTGAGATCAACGCCCATCGGCAAAAGTGTCTTTCATGCTTGAATGCAATCCTCTATTACTGCTATCGACCATTTTAATGCATAAATATGACGTACCTGCCAGCTTCGTACACAAGCATGTCAGTCAGATTATAGATACTATCCCCTATCCATTTTTCCATCGATATGTTCTGTCAGTGTCAGATATTTCTAAGCTCTCTTCCCTCATTATGTATCCTAGAAATTCCAACTTTCCCTTTTTGATGTTTCGTATAAATGTCCTGTTTGGTTCCAATTTCAGTAAAACTTCCTCATTGATCACATGTTCATTTCATCGGATTTTTTCGGGGCCATTCACAACCTACACATACTACTGAACTTTATACGGTTGGAATGGGTTGGCTCTCCCGAACACGGAGCCGTGTTCGCGATCGTGGGCCTGGAAACGAATGCGAGTGTCAAGTTTTTTTGTGTTTTTTTTTTTATTAAAAAAAAACACAAAAAAACAAAACTGGAATTGTGAGATATATATCTTTATGTGAGTGTTCTTTGTTATTTTCTAACATGGTTTAAGACAATCGCAGTTGCGAAATCGTAATACTCGATTATTCGACGGTCGTTAATTACAGGCTAACGTCAGGCATTTTTATATGTTTGCGTATTGGAGTATGAATAATCCAATAACTAAATGGAAAATGCCAGAATAACGTGCTTCATCCTTAGAAGGAACATCTACAGACTTATATTCGTGTATGCGCCGTGAACCTTCAGAATTAAGGTGATCGTATCTCTCTCCGCAAATCCCTATCCATTGTAGCTCCCAATAAATTTTGTAATTTCGTTCTCATATAACCAGTTCAATCATTTCTTTATTTATGCTCATCAAGTATGATATACGTTGTTTTCCTCTATCTCTCTTGCCATTTATCTGTCCTGTGAGCATCAAGATTTCCAAGCCCTCTTTCCTCATTATGATCGGTCCGTGGTATACTCAGCAGCCTTTTTTAGACCCTAAGAACCGATCCTGAGAGAATTAGATGTCATATAAGAATTCAGTATTGCCAGACAGATTATTAATAAAATAAAAAAAAGCAGATGACACATTGTTGATAGCAGACACGAAAAAAAAAATCTACAAATGCAAAAAAAACTGGACTAGACATTAACTTCAAAAATACAGAAAGCATGGTTGTTAACAAAAGGTTGAGCCCAAAATGCAACAGTGTAAGTTTCCTAACAGAGAACGGAGAGTGTGACACCGAAATCCGAAGGCGCATTGGGATAGCTAAAGATTCATTCCAAATGATATGCGGGGTATTAAGAGACAGAAAAAAAAATTACGTTAGCAACAAAGAAAAGTGTCCTGAACTAATATGTGATATCTGCCCGCCTATATGGCAGGGAATGCAAGATAATTACCTATTCAGACTAGTCATGGTTTTATTGATGGAGTTCGTCTCTGTTGTGTAGGATCCACCTAATCTGCATAGGTGACTATCAACTATATAAATAATGGTTGGTACCGGAAGACGAGAGGAATCACGAGATCCAACTAGAGACTCTGATCGACTGCGACTAGTCAACACATTCTCCAGGAACGTCTTCCCAGAAATATACAGAAATACTATATGTACTTATTGTGTAGACTTTCTTGTTATAATACATTCTTGTTCTAAGTACATTTTGTGTTGCATTATTATTCCATGCAATAGGCGAGATTCAACAATGAGTCAAGACACAACAGTCTCATAAAAAGCACACAGCTAGGGAGCCACTCAAGGTAGAGTGTCGCAGATTAAGAGACATACTTTATGCGGATAGAGAAGACAATGGTTAACTCTAGACTTTGACAGGTTAAGATTTGTGTGATGTAGAAAACTTCCTCTTGGGAGTCCGATCGCAGGAAGAATCTGCTCGAGTGAACAATACTTTTCAGTAATGATATACGGAGGGAAACAATGTTGGTTTGCTACAAGGCGCGTAGCATGGTGGGTCTTAGCTGTAAGCGTTAGAACTGGTGGAACTAAGGAATGTATTTCGTCAGAGCACTTTTCATCTAAGTAGCGATAAAGCAGTGAGAGGTTTGCGACGTTTTCGTCTGTGAGAGACGTGTTCCTGTGTGGATAATAATTTGCCATCCGCAAGGACGCGGAGACGCTTTTGGACTCTGTTGAGACTGGAAAGTCAAGACTGCTCAGCACCTGTCCAAATATGACAGCTGCACTCCATTTTAGGCTTGATCGGGCTCTTGTAAAAGTAGGTAATACAGGAGGGGTCTGGTACTTGCTGGAGAGCTACAGGGAACCGACCTTTTTTTTTTCTAGCATCTACTTACGATCTCCACTTGAGATCTGAGGTCCAATAGTCGCCCAAGGTACAGGGCCTACATGAGGGAACATCTATTAATCATGACTGGTGGTAGTTCAGGGTCCGATCGGCGATGGCCGGTGTAAATTGATATATAACCTAGCCGACCTCATTCATATTTCGGTCACTTTCATTTGTTCTCTTTATACTATTGTTCACCTAATAGAGTCACTCAAGGTAGAGGCTATTGTAAGTGCGTAAAGGGAGCAGGTAAGACGTACATGTTAGGATATTTACGAGAGATTACGGTTGACACTAGCTTTAAATTTGTTTTTTATTTTTTTTTATTTTTTATAAGCGTATCGCCCCAAGCAAGGCCGGTGGCCACTATCACGCAAGGGGTTACAGAAGTGTTGGAGGAAGAGCAGATAGGAGTGGTAAAGAAAGGGATGTGGAGAAAGAGCAGGACTGAGGGTCGATCGAGGCAGGGGGGTTACGGGAGATATAGAGCGAGAGCAGATAGGAATGAAAGATGTCAGGAAGTGGATAGATCAAGGCAATTGGAGATGACGATTGACGCTACACTTAAACTGTTGGAGATTGTATTTGTCAGGGAAACTGTAATAGGGAAGGGAGTTCCATAGGCGAGATGTGCGAGACATGAAGCTATTGGAGTAGAAAAGACGTCTACACCTAACAGTTTCAACGGTGAAGGCGTGGGAACGGGATGCCAGCCTCGTAGGACGCTTAAATTCACGAGGCTTAGGGACAAGCGAAAGCAACTCCTCAGAGCAATTACCGTGGAAGTACTTGTAGAAAAGGCAGAGTGATGCAACATCGCGTCTGTGAGAGATGGATTAAGAGTGTAGTAATAACGGAAACCCCCCAGAAGACTTTTTAATAAATTTGTATGTGTTCAAGTTGGGAACAGTTGAAAGATACATCTTTTTTGTTTCTTATAATCTGATCTACTGGTGTTACGTCAATGATACATAACATATTTTAATCTAACCTTTCACTCTAATCATTAGAAATGAAACATTCTATGAATACTGACTGAGCCTCGTACAGTCATTTATGTCATGCGTGATACACGCTTAGGCGATCATGTGTCTTTCGATACATGACTGACGGGGCAGTTTTTTTTTCCCGCTGCAGGTTGCCATTTCTTTCTGCGGTAGACCAATTACCATCCAAGGTCTGAACTGTTATTAACCCACAGCTGGGGGTGGGGTTAAGAAGAAGAGGATTCGTACTTTTCTCAAGGGTATTAGCCCGTAGGTGAATGTAACGGATCGGACTGGAATTCGAACTCGGCTCTCCGATTCCTCAATCCGAGACGCTATCTATTCTTCCATCGAGACTCTTTACTTGATGTTTTTAAACAGATAACGTTGACACGGTATTTGTATTTACTGGACACATGTCTGTCTATCTTTTTTTTATTATTTTTGGAAGAAGAGTCAAAAAACAAATATTCCGACATTTTTTTTCAAAAACAAAGTCTTCAATTTTATTTCTTTACTGATGAGTCATTTGAATTCACTTTTAAATTTAAAATACGACTATTTTCCCAGGCAAACATGTACCTTTTTTTGTGACACTCCTTTTTTTTATATTCGATCTTTTCCACTTCTGGGATGTTTGAGTTCATCTCAAGCTGTCATCATCTTTTCTTGTGACTACTGAATAGCCTTCAAGCTTAAATTGCTAGCAACACTTCAACTGACCTGAGAGACATACTATAAATTTAAATTAACAGCCACCTCTTTCTTTTCTCCTTTTTATCCCGGCTTGTGAAATTTTATTTTTTAAGAAAAATAGAAAGTGAGAAAAAGAAATACTATTTAACTAAACTACATCTTGTCAGCTGTGTCCTCTCTTCAAATTTTACAATAAAAAAAAATTAGGGTCTCTTTATTTTTATTTTTTACTAAATTGGGAACATTATTTGGATCAGAGCAATCATGGAGGATTTCCGCTCGGAAGCCTTGTTCTAGTTATCCGGCAGTCACGGCGACACAATAGTTCCATCTCATTAGAACCAATTTGTTTAATCTGTCCTATTGCAGTTTGCTGACCTTGTCTTCAAAACTCTTTTTTTTTAATACATGCTCATGTCTAGAATTAAAAAAAAAATCTGTCACTCGCCAACGGAAGACAAGTGCGAATTTCCTGCCCACGTGACTGCACCCATGATGCCTTTGATGCTAAGAGCGCAAATCCCCCTTTTGGCCATCACTCATTTTATGATCATCGCTTCATTTTTAAATGATTTCAACTTTTAAACAAAGTTTTTTTATTATTATTTTATAAGTTCATTGTTTTATTACATCAAATTTCATTTAATTTGAGACGTTATAGTTATTTATTTCGTTGCTTTTTGCAGATGAAATTGTTTGCTTTTTAAGTAGACAGCTTCCTATTCCCCAAACTACAAAATAGGTGAAAAATAATAATATAAAAATAGTACCAACAACAACAATAATAATAACAATAATGCTGGCGATGATGATAAAACGACATTTTTTTAATGTAAAAAGAAAACTGTCAATATTTAAATATTATTTTCATTTCTGTATATTTCGTTTCAAAATAATTTAAATACGAAAATATGACTAAAATTTTTAGAAATCATTCAGCATCTTTCCAAAGCGCTAATTTATTTACATTATTCGAACTGTTATCCTCATCTTCATTGCCATATTCACAACGTTTCGATCGTTGTACGCTCCAGCCTTCTTCAGGTGATTGTAATTTCGAACCGAACCCTTTATTTCGTCCACCGGGCTCTAGTTCCACGCACCCTGCCTCTTCCGGATGTCTCAGTTTCCTTTAACTCAACTCTCCAAGTTTTTGGTTCACCACTGCTGTGGTCTGATATTGAACTCACAACTCTTTGGGTATAGTCACTGGATCTAACCAACGTCTTTATTTCCTGAACCACGTGTCCTTGAGGAAATAAATAGAAAATAAAGAGTTCGGTTCAAAGTTCCAGTAACCTGAAGAAGCCCGGAGCGTGCAACGGCCGAAACGTTGTGAATATGGCAACGAAGGTGGGGATAAATCATGTAAATCATTATATCTTGTGGATTTAGGAAGGATGCGTGAATATTTCAGATTGTGCTGCAAATAAAATCTGCAATATCCACAAACATAAATGATAAGAAATGGCCAAATATTAACGATATCCAATCACGACAAAAAATACATGTTTGAAACAACAGATTAAATTTTATATGCACAAGTTACAATTTCTTTGTTTGTAATGATGTGTGCAAAAGTATATTTTAGAGAAAAAGTTCTTTGCAGTTTCAGAAATGTTCAATGTCTAAACGTTGTCCGACTTTGATTAAAAAGGTTGAATTTAACTTAGACAAAAGATTTTTCTATGAAAGATATTGAGTGAAAAAGTTTGTTGCGTAGTTTTTTCTAATCTTTCATAAAGGAATTTTATTTCTTTAGCGGCACGTAATTCCCGTGTGTATCTTTCGCGTGTGTGAGTCTCAAATGCGACGAAAATTCGTTTACTATTTCAATTTATAGTTTTCTTAGCAACGAAATCTGCTCAACTGGGTTTGGTAACTGTTGCGAATTTTTCTGAGAAAGGCGTGGGCGAATGTTGCATTTTTTAAAAAAAAGTTTTAGCCAATAGGATTTCTTGAAACATTTTAATTAGGGATGAATTTGAGAATGATTTTTTTTTTATGTCGGTTGAACCTACTTTTGCACAAATTTTGTCGGTTTTGTTATGGAAATTTCTTGAAGTTTATTTTTTATTTAACAACCAATGAAATTCAAGAAAATGTTTGAAATTGAAATGACGATTACTAAAACATCATCTCGGAGATATAGACCGACGAACTTATTTGTTTTATCTTTTTTTCTTTCCTTTCGCATTTTCGCTTTATTCTATTAAGCTGAACTGTTATTTACTAATATAATTGAAGTAGAATACAAAATTAGAAAACTGAAAATGCCATAACAATTGGATAAATACATAAAGTTTCTTTAAAAACAAGTTTTAATTCCTAAAGGACGCGTTCTAGATATAGTATTTGCTTAAGATAATAAAGTTGTGCAGGTTCATCCGAGTCCTGAAGATATTTTATAATCCAAGTTTTTTGCTTTTTAAAAAATGTCGTATCTTGAAATAGTGAGCAAATTGTTTTCCTCTACTTAAGGCAAGAAAACAACATTACAGCACCCAGAAAATTATTTATTAACATTGTTGCGAAAAAGACATTTTAAGACACAACTCAATGGTTAGATATTGGGTGGAAATTTGCAAGGGAAAAGACTCGAGTACTGCAATCTGAAAGCAATTCATAGAAGTAGATTCAAACTTAAACTAATTCAATTAAGGTTATTATTTTTTCATAATAATTGTTAATTTTCTTTTTAAATTTAGGATGTATATATGTGAAACAGAGACATTTCTAAGGGAAAGATTTTTTATTCTTAAATCCGACAGCTTTTTTTAATTAAACGTTATTTTTAGTGGATACTCGTATTTGAGCAGAGCTTCCGTTTATTCATTAAACATTATATTTATTTATTTGCGTCTAGCATGAACCAGACTGTCGCCTCTAAGTGTTGACTTCAATGTTCACGTTTATATTTATACACGCTCTATCTCATAAATATAGCACACCTTAAGACAATATGTATTCATACATATATATATATATATATATATATATATATATATATATATATATATATATATATATATATATATATATATATATGAAGATGAAGAAATATAGTTTTAAGGCGTGCTATATTTACGGGATATATCAGAGATAGAGCGCATGTAAATATAAAAGTGACCTGTCGTGAAAAAAAACACTCGCGGCCAGACGATTACGTCTAGCACGAATCAGCCTGTCGCCTCTGACTGTTGACTTCACTATTCACTTATATATATATATATATATATATATATATATATATATTGTGAATTTAGGCAGCAATCCTTCTTTCATGCAAGCTTCCTTAAATATGACAGAAAAGGTGTCTTTGAATAAGTTTTTATATAATTTCTCATATTATCTTAAGACAAGATGCTTTGATATATATATATATATATATATATATATATATATATATATATATATATATATATATGAATATTTTCTTAATCCAGTTTTATATCTAATGAATATCAATTTTAATTTTAGTTGTTACACCTGTATCAATTATGACTTTGTATTATTCCTAACACGGAAAACCTTTTTAATTAATAGTTAATTCTTTCTCCGTTGCCGAGCAGGTAACCGCAAACATTGAATTAAGATGTTTTTTCTCAGAGATAAAAAAAAGTGTTACAGGTTCGATAGCTGTCGAAAGCATGATTTTTCTTTAGCAGGTCTTCTCAAATTAGACCAGTTGTAATTAATTTCACTGTCTAATAATAATAATAATAATAATAATAAAAACAAGGATAGCAACTTAACCATGTATGCCCACGAAAAAAAGGTGTATATTAATAATAAATTGTACTCCATTTTTGATAGCAACTTGATAATAAGCACTCCGTTGGTCAATATTACTAAAACAAGTTTATGTGTAATTGTATTTACTATATCGTAAATAGAGGGCGGAGTCATCGAAAAGTGTGAACTTCTTAATAGATTCAGAGTAATTGATGTCCAAACTGGGTCTTCTCTGTTAATTCACTGCAAATTATGTAAAATTACTTATCGCAAATAGTAATTTAGCCCAAGAAATTATAAATTTTAAGTCAAAGTTTGTTTTTTTATTAAATATTGGGGTTATGTTCAGGGTTAGGGTTAGGGTTGGGATTAACTGTCAAATCAGTGTATATTTGGGTGTCTATGTTGTGAAACAAAAGTATGTTCCATCTACTGTATGCCAGATAGAACAGCCTCCGCATTGCTGGACACGATCCGAAATTGTATTTTGGCTGGGACTCCGATTATGTCGAAGTGTTGGAAATCGTATTCCTCTTTGACGGATGGACCCAATTATATTTATCTGACTGTAAATCACAGAATGTTTTTATTTTTTTACCAAGAAACGTCAGCTCATACGCAAACAATCGCAAGTACCTGGCGGAACGCCAAAATGAAGAATAGATCCACGTTCGGGAATCATCGCAGAATGATAGGATCTGATTTGTGTGAGTTCCTTTGAAGACGGAAATGAAAATATAACATGGAATGGATTTTTGAAGAAATTTAAAATGACATTTGTGAATTATGGTGTGAATTTTAGTAACTATAAATTATTTTATTTTTGCGTAATTAACAGAAAAGATCCCTGGAAAGTGCTGTAAAAATGGACTTAAGAAGCATATTTCACTAAAAAAATCTGCTTTTGAAGGAAAGATTTTATGAATTTTACCCGACGGTAAACGTTCGGCCAGTGCCGAATGTTTTCTCTGTGGAAACGGTTAACATCACCATTATCATTAGCAAGAAATTTCCCCGGGACGCCATTTTTATAATAAAGCAAAATTAATTTGGAAAAGTGGACTTAAGAAGCATATGTCAAAACTATCAGGTACATAAAACTGTTTCCTCAGATCAATGATTAAAAATGGCTTCCTGATTTTAAGGAAGATAATACCTCATCAGATCTTAGAGACTGGCGCTACAGAATCATAAATTATAAATTTTAAATCAAAATTTGTTTAGCTTGCTATGAAGTTGCTATGAGTTAATACAAGAATGTGACAACAAGGAGATTGGCGTTTTCTTTTCCACATTACTGGACATAATCTGAAGATGTATTTTACCTGGAACACCGATTATGTCGAAATGTTGGAAATGATATTCCTCTTTGACAGATGAACCCATTTATAAATATCTGTCTGTAAATCACAGAATGAATGTTTTTGATCACCTCACACGTAAACAATTGAAAGTACCGAGAGGTACGCCAAAATGAAGAATAGAACCATGTTCGGGAATCATGGAAACATGATAAACTCATATATGTGTGAGTTCCTTTGAAGCCGGAAGGGAAAAATAACAATGAATGCATTTTTGAACAAATTTTGTAGGACATTTCCGAATTTTGGTGTGGATTTTCGTAAATATATTTTTTTATTATTATCCTGTGTTTAATTAATATTTTGGAGTAAATTAACAGCAAAGATTCTCTGAATTTCGTTTCTTATTTTTGTCTTTGACTACAACAATTTGTGCCCACCACGGGGAAATATTCGGTCCTATTATTGCTTCCTTCAACAGCCACCGGATTTCTTTTTCAGTGAAAATCCTATCGTCATAAGAATGTCGGCGACAATAAGCTGATAAAAGATGGCAGTTAGCTGTAAATTTGGCAAACAGTTTGGATGCGTTCTCTTTCAAGATGCTGTGGCCACAGTTGACAAGAAATGATAGAATTCCTCCAAATTCAAAAGTAACACTATCATGCATCAATTGGAAGTTCTGCCCAAGAACATCATCGGCGCACAGTGGTGGTAGAACAGCTGTGGTTGATAATTTAGCACGACACACCCTAGAAATGTGTCCCTTCTTTTCACATCGATGATATATTTCTCCACGTGTTGAACATTTCGAATGCGGATGCTAAGAAAAAAAACCCCACAAAAGCCACATTTAGCTCCCAACTTCAGTTGTCACAGGAACAGGTAAAGCGGTAATATTTTCATTAATACTCTGGTCTAGAGCCGAAACATTTACTAACCTAAGAGGTTGGGTAAAAGTGATCAGTGACGACCTTAGGATTGCTGGTACCGCGAGCAAGCTGAACATCGGCGCCCTTACAAGTATAATTTTTTAAAATTTCACAAGAAGAACTAATAATGTAGAATAGCGAGTTTAAGTGCAAATCTTTCATGGCACTTTCCATATCTATCTTCCTTAAAGATCAGTTTCTATTGACAAAACACCCAAAAGATTTAATCTGTCTTGAGCATTGGACGAACGCAAGTATATTTTTTTTATAAACTTTAGGTTTGAAAAATCCCAAATACAAGACATGGTGTCATGATTGCTTCCTCAGCCTTGCTGGCGGCCCGAGCGCCTGTCTGAGCCAGCCCTGATAGTAAATACAGCCCACATATTTTTTGAGATAAATCTACAAATCAACCATTCGCCCTTGCATGGAGTATTGCTGCAATATATGGTCAGGAGCGCCTTCCGTTTGTCTCAAGGTCTTTGATAAAATCTAGAGAGAGATATGCAATGTAATTGGCCCTGATATGACATCTCGTCTGAAGTCGTTCTCTCACAGATGTGCAGTCGCCTCCCTCTGTCTTTTTTACAAATACTTTCACGGTAATTGCTCCGATTAGCTGCTTTCGCTGGTTCCCAAACTTCATGAATTTAAGCGTTCAGCTAGGCTGGCATCTCGCTCTCACCCTTTCACTTCCGAAACTGTTAAATGTAGCCGTCTCTTCTACTCCAATTCGCGCCTGTGGAACTCCCCCCTTTTCCTGTTTCCCTGATAGCTATAATCTCTATTCAAATGTAACGTCAATCGACGTCTCCAGATGCCTTGATCTATCCTTCTCTTCATCCTTTCCTCTATCCCTCCTATTTACTCTCGCTCCAACTCTCTGTAACCCCTTGCGTGCTTGTGGCTTCCCGCCATGCTTGGGGTGAAACGCCTAAAAAAAGTCTCTGGCTTGGTCAAACATGGTGACCAAATCTAATGAATTACTTTCTTCAAATAATATCCATGATAGATTTTCTAATAATACCGAGCCTCTGTGACTGCCTAGATGTTGCAAACTTTACTTAATATCTTAAAAGCCTGAATGTATTCGTTGAGAGACACGCCAGTCTAGTGACGTCGAGTTGCAAGGCAGTGCCGCCCAAAAGCTTCGTTAGTCCGCTTAACAAACTGGGACTTCCGTAAGCCAATAGCTATCCTCGTAAGTAGTACATTCTAAAATCGTCTCATAGATTCGGATTGAAACGGGTCTCAGCCTGTACAGATTCTCCTGAGGATAGGTCCCTAAAAAAAGTTTTGAACGTCCCAAACCAATGTTTCTGTAGTGGACTGGTAAATAGGATTGTACCTATTTGCACTCGCAAGAAGTAGAAGTGATATGAAATGTACAGTAAGCTAAGATACGTGCACGGAGGGAACTATTGATCACGTCTCGTGCAATAACACAAAACAATGTCGTCGCTGATAGGATGTGTAAGTCGACTGGATGAACCAGAAATTGCCGAAACTTGGATCCGGTGTTTTGCAGCCCAGGCTCGTGTAAAAAATATGAAGTCAACCAGGCAAGCTAAGGAGAAAATGAAATAATTGATCTCTTTCTAGCTTCGGCAGGTTGTGAAGCAATAATGAAAATTTAAGTTATGGCATACCCCCCCCCCCAAAAAAAAATGGAGAATTTGACTTTCGTCAAAATTTCAGAAATTAAAAAAGAAGGTTAACACATAAAAAAAGACACTTGTCAGAGCGGAAAGAACCAAATTTTTGTCCATTCGACACAAACAAGATTTTGCAATATCTTCGCAGATTACGAGAAACTAGCAGAGTCTGCGAATTTGGGAAACTTGTAACTCAAGATTTGACTATTGAGGATGAATTCATTCAGATACATTTCAAAAATATAAGATATTGGAAGAATCACATTTGAATAAATTCTCTCTTACTGCATGTCTGGATGTTAGACAAGAGCTGGAATTGATACCAAATATAATTCTACTGAGGACAATGTTGAAACATACAATATAAAGAAGGAACACAAGAAATGGAAATGATGGTTGACATGAAAGTGACAGAAAAAAGTTTCACGATTTTGGAAAAATTTACCATAACTGCCAAATAAAAAATAATTTTCAGGCTGGATGCAATGTCAAAAAGAAAATAGACAGTGAAGAAAAAGAGGGAATTGATGAGATTTCTGTTCGCTACAAAGAATTAAGGAAAATAATTCTTTTGAAAAGAAATAAATTAAATGGCATTATGCATCCAGTGCAAAGGGGATACGGGGAATGAAGTCAATTTGATCCTAAGAAAGTTTTGGGAACAAATGGTCAAACCGAAATTGAGAAAAGATGATCTAAAATTTAGACAATTTGGTGATTTTTTTAATTAAATCTTTCGGATACTTAAATGGAACTTTTAAAACCTATGACCACTTTGAAATTATTCCCATCACACAAGTGGAATGTAAAAAACAAAATTCATGGACAACTAGGTATAGATATGCTAAAGGTGGATACGTCGAAATTAATCGGTAAAGTAAAATCATAAAACGTAAAAACAGTAGTAAATGGGTGTAAAGCTAGTATACAATTATATGAAAATAGTACTATTAACTATTTACATTCTACCTTTGGTAGTTGTTAAGTTAAAGAAAATAGTAGAGGAGGGAATTTTGGAGCATGTTCCTCCAGCTGGAAGTAAATGTGCCTCTCTCGTTGTAGTCTTGCGATAAGCAAACGAGGATTTAAGAATATGTGGTGATTTTGATATTGGTGTAAATTTTAATATATGCTCGATCTTTTTTCCTATTCCTAATATCGAAACCGCTATCGGGCAATTGATTGAAAATCGACCTACAATCAAATACAGAATGACAACAAATTCAAGGAAATTACCACAATAAACATTCCCATAAGATTATTAAGATGGATGAAAATGACTTTTGGAGTGAAAACGGCAAGTTGCATTTGTCAAAGAGCAATGGAAACGGGTTGATTGACGAAATCAGTAATATGATTATTTGTCGAGATGATATTTGCCTTGGTGCTACCACTAAAGACGAATTAAGGAAAAAAACAAAAGGTGTTAAACAAGTTAAAAATGCGGCGATAACAATAAACAGAGAGAAATGTGAATTTGATTGTGAAACAACCTATTTACGGTGCCAAATTTCAAAAGATGCCATTGCACCAGAGCCTAAGTTAATTTTTAAAAAATCATAGGTACCTTCGAATAAAAACATATATAGAATCCTTTTTTATGATTAGTTAATTTTTATACTAGATACCTACCAAAATACAGCTACTTAATAGAACCAAGGCAAAACTTAGCGCTCAAGGATTTAAAAAGGGATACTCGCAGACAAACGCATTGTAAAAATCTTTAATCCCAGAAAGGAGTTTATGATGCGAGTGGCAAAACTGAGCAATTTCATCGCAACAATGCCATCAAATAACATACCTTTCAAGAAGATTGACGACAGCAGAAATAAATTATTCAAATATTGAAAAAGCGACAATGGGCATTGTCTGTAGCACAGGCAGATCTGGACAATTCTTATTACGAAAGAAGTTCCTATTAAATCTGGACTATAAACCTCTAGAATTTATTTATTTATTTAATAAAAACTAATACTACCACCTTGAAGAAGTAACTTTTGGTATCACACCAAAAGTTGCTTCTTCAAGGATTCTAAGATGGGCCAAAAATTAATGGCTCGTGATTTTGTCATTGTGTACGTAAAAGGAAATACAATACATTTCGATGCGCTGTCGAGGTTACAATTTGATAAGGATCAAAAAGAAAAAATGGAAATACCAGATAAAGAAATATTGTATTGAGCTAAAACTACAAAGGTTGGTTTCGGAAACTCTACAAGATCCAGTATTAAGCAAGATTGCTGAAAGAATAAGAAACAGTTGGAGTAGTTGTTCCAAAAAGAAAGACTTTATAAAGAAATAAGATATAAATTACCGGTGGAAAACGGTGTTATATGCAATGGAAATGTGATAGTACCACGAGAAATATTAAGAAGAGATATGTGAAAAAATGTACGTGATGATGTGTATTGTGAGTTATCGTCTACACAGCGGAGATTAAAATTCGGAGACATGGTGGCAAGGGTATTATCGCGATATAGAAAGATATGTACACAAATGACAAAATGTGAAGAAATATAGAATTTGCGATAGGGTACACTCATGGCCAAAAGAAACGGAACCATGTTCATATAGACCATGCATACATTAATGGCATAGGACTATTTCTAATTTAAGTATACACTTTTTCGGATGGCCGGAAGTCGTTAAAGATAGAAAAACGACTACAATAAAAGAAATACTAAGAGATGTATTGCTGTGGTGTTCTCCCTCTAATGAGTCTATGTTAGACTCTTCCGCCTACTATAAGTTTAGTAGTAGAGAAGGCTTCGGTGAACACTGAACAGTGAATAGATTGAGCGCTAGTTCATTCGACACACTCTCACTAGTCATACTAGTGTAATACTCTTCCGGTGTACTTACTGTTTAATATACGATATATCTGCAAACCTGTTTTTTTCCTATTACTTAACCATTTACTTAGTCACAAGAGGAATTTTCTTGAAACTGGCCTCTAAAACATTGATATCAAACAACGCACCAGAATTTTGTGATGAAGATTTATGTAATTGGTTGAGGCCGATTGGCTGTTACACATACAAAACACCACCGTACATTCCACAGTCTAATGGAATTGCGGGAAGAATGATGCAGACTGTAAAAAAGATGATTAAAAGCATTTTTCTCGAGTAGAGATACTACAGACAATTATTTACAAGGTTAATGCTTAGTTATAGGACGATTCCACATGCTGAGAGATTGCAAAGCCCATCTGCGTTAATGCGTAGACAAATTAGATCTCCATTAACAATGTATTATTCGACAAAAGAAATGATGTGATATAAGAAAGGCAAAGTAGCAAGTCCTGTGGGATAAAATTGCATCATAAAAAGGAGACATTTTATCAAAGAAAGGAAAAAAAATCTAATGGCCCATTCTGACCAATTATGACCCAGAATTGAAGAGCAAGACGTCATGATGGAAGAAGACTTTGACAGTGAAGAAAAGGTGAGTTCTTCAGATCAAGACGATGGAATAGAAGACGAGCATCTGGATGATAATGGGAGTGACTCAGACATGGAAGAAGATTAAATGAGATCCGGATCTCTATTAAAAATAAAAGGACATAAACTTCAGGCTGAGAAGAGAATAGATGTAGAAGTTCGAGAAGAACGAAAGATATTAAACCTGTTCGGTTCAGGCAGATATAGTGGACTGGTAAATAGGATTGTACCTATTTGCATATGTTAAGTAGAAGGCATATACAGTGTATAGTAAACTAAGGGACAAGCAAGAAGTTGACTACTGATCACGTGTCATAGAACAACCTGATACAAGAGAAATATTTCCTGTAATGTTCTCAGAGACTGAAGAAGATGAAATGAAACCAAGATCTCCATTAAAAGGAACAGGACATAGATCTCAAGAGGTTGTAGAAGAAGCTTAAGAATAACCAAAGGCATGACACCATTTTTCGGTTCAGGGATGTGTAGCGGATTGGTAAATAGGATTGTACATATGTAAAGTAGAAGGCATATAAAGTGTATAGTAAACTAAGAGATAGGTAAGAAGTTGACTACTGATCACGTTTCTTAGAACAACACAACACAGCAGTTTCCATTTTTGAGTAGCCGTTGATGATCAAAGCACCGAATCTGTTCACTCATATCTACTTTTTAAAAATTTTAGTTGAATAGATTGAAGTGAAAAATAAAACGAAGCCTTTAGTTAAGGTTTTACGCATCCCAAATTATTCGTTGGCTTCAGTTGATCAAACGCAAGACAGCTTTTTAGCATTGTAGAATATGCCATTCCACTCTAGAGTGATAGCGGTGAAAAGTATATCGCCATATATATATATATATATATATATATATATATATATATATATATATATATGTGTGTGTGTGTGGGGGGGGGTATGTATTTCAGATTTATCTATTTAATCTATGGCTGATGATTAAGAAAGAAGTAGTAAAAATTGCCAATTCCCCGTAACCAACGTCACGCTAGCATCGATATACCATCGACACATATGTCTTGGGTGCAATGAGAGAAGGTGCTGCTGCAAAGTTTGAATACATGGCATGAGGCCTCCCTCATTTATTTGCTGTATTCTGTCCGAAAACAGAAACACAATTGCTAGGGAAAATGTAGCTGCAATTCTCTGACGTATATATTACATTTTTATCCTGCCTCAATTGACCGCGAATGAAGAAAAGATTAACTCGAGTAACACTGGCTGAAAAGATATATATATATATATATATATATATATATATATATATATATATATATATATATATATATATATACATATATATAAATTGTGTATATTTAGGCAGCAATTTTTCATTGATGCATGTTTCATTAAATAATACAGACAAGTTTTGTCTATTTATTTTAAGTAAGTTCCTTTCATATTGTCTCATAAGCTTAATAACATTATCATTGAAAAATTAAATGAAATCACCATATTGATACATGTTTTAATCCTATCTAAGCTTACGTGCTGCGATCCGATTTTGCTTCCCCGTCTCGTATACACGTTCCTTTGAAATTTTTCCCGCAACAAAAATAGACTATAATTATTGTTTCGTCCATGTATTGGTTGATATATTGAAAAGCAACTCTCATCTTTGATAATGGCTTATGTAAGCCGAAAGCTTAGATTGGATTTAAATATATATCAATATGGTGATTTCCTTTCGTCTTTCAATGATAATGTTATTAAGCTTATCAGACAATATGAAAGGAAATTGCTTAAAATAATTAAACAACACTTGTCTATATTATTTAATGAAACATGCATCAATATTTATATATATATATATATATATATATAAATATTGATGCATGTTTATATATATATATATATATATATATATATATATATATATATATGTGTGTCTGTATGCATGTGTGTGTGTGTGTGCGTGTATGTATGTATGTATGTATGCATGTATTTCAATCTAATCTGATTTCTAATCTAATGGTTGAAGATTAAGAAAGAAATCGATAATGGTTGTTAGAAACGGTGCCACTAATATTTGAAACAACAAGGATTCCAGAGAGAATTTCCTGAGATATCTGGGAAAAAAACTGGAGTAGAAATCGCTAGTCATTGCTAAACTTTGGTGTAAGAAAATGAATCACTAAGGTCAGTTTAACCTCCCACCAACACGCACACACATGCATGCATACATACTTATATATATATATGAATGTGTGTGTGTGCAAAGTTGTATCTATGAAGATGTATTGGTGTTTGCAGCAGGCGCCTTTTGTTGTGTGGAACATAGACTGCCGGATAAGGAGTATCAGACAAAGTAAGGCCGCGGGTGAAATGTCACTGGAGAGTTTGACGGAAACTGTCATGGCGAATTAGGTCTTTTCACGTGTGACAAAGGCTCAGGATGAATCCTTTCTGCTGTAACATTTATAAACTTACATTGCCTGTCGCGTGTCGATACGTATAAATCTGACTTTCAGAATTGATTTCCTTACTTTCTTTTCGCAGAGATGAGGTGATTTTGTTTTGTTTGTTTTTTAATTTCATTTTTCTGTTCTCATTCCTTTTTTTCTTGGTGGGAGATGCCGTCTTCTGTACAGATCTTTAAAAGATTCTTTCTATTTTACTTCATCATCACAGAATTCAGAAGTAAATTCTGCCTTGTCATCATCATCGACGCCATTACCAGAAGCGATAGACGCAACAAAACATCTATTCATTTTCATATCTTAATCATTCAACACTTAGTTTTATTTTGCTGTTAATTTTCTTACATTCGACATTGAAATAAGTATTACCATATCTATCTATCTATCATATATATATATATATATATATATATATATATATATATATATATATATATATATATATGTATATATATATATATATATTGTGTATATTTCGGCAGAAATTTTTCATTAATGCATGTTTCATTAAATAATATAGCCAGGTTTTGTCTATTTATTTTAAGTAAGTTCCTTTCATATTGTCTGATAAGCTTAATCACATTATCATTGAAAGACGAAAGGAAATCACCATATTGATACAAGTTTAACTCCTATCTAAGCTTTCGGTTTACATAAGCCATTATCAAAGATGACAATTTCAATAAATCAAACAACACACAGACGAAACTACAATAATAGCCCGCCCTTGCTGCTTGAATAAGCTCAAAGTAAAGACAAACTCGTATTTACGAGACAAGGAAGCGAAAATCGCGTCGCAGCTCGTGACGTCACACATGACCACATGAGAGTGAAAAACGAGAAGTATTAAGTATGGGAAACTGTTGGTATAAACCAATAGCTTCTGCTATAAATTATATGCATTTAAGAATGTTTGTGATAATGTTATTAAGCTTATCAAACAATATGAAAGGAACTTACTTAAAATAAATAGACAACAGTTGTCTATATTGTTTAATGAAACATGCATTAATATATATATATATATATATATATATATATATATATATATATATATATATATCTGCCTCGAAATACCGACACAGGCAGTCACGATGAACAGATGTCCACTTGAGGATATTGGGCTCACCCCCGACCTCAAGTGGAACTCTATATACGATCCATTTCTAAAGATGATGCAGGTAAAATGACCGGCTCCTTGTGAGGCTATCCTCTGCCTTTATAAGGACCAGATCAGGCCGAAAATGAAGTACTGTTGCCGTGGATAGGATGGAGCTGCCCACAATTTACTTTCCTGTGTTGCTGGAGTTCAAAAGCGTCTCCGAGTCCTTGTTGGAAAAGAATTATTTCCTACTTCCCAACCTCTCTCGCACAGGCGGTATGTAGCGAGTCTCTCACTGCTCTCTCGATACTAACATTCACGGCTAGGACCCGCCATACCACTTACAGAGTAGCAAACTACCCACCTTCCGTCCGTATTCCATTGGCGAGAAGGTTCACTCAAACTGCATTTTCCCGCGAACACATGACCTGTTAAACAGACGACTAAGTGGATGCTTCGCCGATCACTACAATCTTAACCTGTTCATGTCTAGATTTAACCGTTATCTTCCCCTCTTATAAATATAAACTGCCCCTTATCGTAATTGTCTACCTCGAATGGCTCCCGGTCCTTGTACAGGGTAAATCTTAATGTAAAAACTATTCAGATCTATCTATCTATCTATCTATCTATCTATCTATCTATCTATCTATCTATCTATCTATCCCAGTCTGTTCATATCTATCTATCTATCTATCTATCTATCTATCTATCTATCTATCTATCTATCACGGGTCCTGTACAGTTTTACGAGTGGATCTCAGTCTTCTTCGGTTGCGGCGTCATGGGTCCTGCCACAGCAACGCGATGATAAACAGCAGCAAAGGTTGGATGAATCGTCTCCCTTTGGTCTGAAAACGCAATCTGATACAGCCGTGCAGCCTCGCGTCCATTACCATTCCCTCAGGCGTATATAAAAATCATACCTGCCTGCTCACGATATGAATATCTTGCCATTGTTAAACGGAACACTTCCCAGTTAAGTCACTACTACACACGATAAACATGAAGACAAGCTTGACACAAATCTTGGCGAATGAAAAAAAGAAGCGCCATCTACCGTAAAATTTCATTAAACTTAATAACTCAAAAAGGAAGCATTTTATACGAAATTCTGTCTTTATTTTGGTGTGAGGAACCCGCCCACAAATTTTGTAAATTTAATTTTGTTACACCCTATATATATATATATATATATATATATATATATATATATATATATATATATATATATATATATATATATATATATGTGCATATATATATATATATATATCTATATATATATATGTGTGTGTGTGTGTCTGTGTGTGTGTGTGTGTGTGTGTGTGAGAGAGTGTGTGTAATATTTATTTAGATATTATAACATATGTATGTTATAATTTCACTACAAAAATAGCCATTTTGTTTCAACACTTCTGGTGTCTTGTCAAGTGATTGTGTTGCAAGTCAAACATTTAATTGCAACACAATCAATTGACAACACACCAGAAGTGTTGAAGCAAAATGGCTATTTTTGTAGTGATGTCATAACATACATATGTTATAATAATTAAATAAATATTAGTCGCTCTACTCTGAATTGAGCATTTTTTTAAAAATAGTGTTTATGGTTAATGGAAGATTATTCCATCTGTTCCAACCTTGCATTCGGATACATATATATATACATATATATATATATATGTGGTAAGGAATCCAAGCAAATCATAGTAATATAAAATATACAGAAGAGAGCTCAATGTATTTATTGCAGAGCATATATGAATTACATGTAGATAAAATTCAATAACCATATCATATATAGCCATTTCGCCCAGAATGGGATTGGCAACTGCAGGGAGTTAGGTACCATTTTGTCATCTAAGTCCTTGTTGTTGACAAGTCCGTTCTGCGTAGAATGACCGTGTATCATATGTGGTAATGAATTTTTCTCTACATATAATTCATATGTATATATATATATATATATATGATAATATATAATTAATAAACACATATAGTTAATAAACAATAAAATCCCAAATCACCTCAGATGCTTAATAGCCTATTTCGGCAGACGAAGATATCTGTCGTATGTCTTATCAACACCGGTGTGGGCTGAGTTCCTGTCAAAAATAGAAATTTAACTGTGATAGCTTAAAAACATCAGTCGAAAAATGAACACGGATTGTATCCATTTCAATGTTTCACTCAGACGAAAGGCACGAGACAGGGATCAAGGCAGGGTGGAGATATTTGTCTTAAAGGGCAGAAGTTTTATAAAATTAAATCCGTATATTAACCATATGACATTAATTTGGGGTTACATGAGGAAGGGCATAGTCATTTAAAATTCAAAGAGGAATAAATGGGGATATGAAAATAACTTTAAAATCTATAGATAAAAGGATGTAAGGTATTAATGGAAAGTGAGATGGGGAGATGTTAGAGAAGGGACAAGTTACTAAGTTATAATTAATCTAGGTAAAATCGGAGAGCCGGGGTTCGAATTCCAGTTGAATCCATTACATTCTCTTACGTGCTTATACACTTGGGAAAAGGTATGAATCCTCTTTTTCTCCCCCCACCGATGGGTAAATAGCAGGAAAGAACAGGTTATATAGACTTGGATAACAAATGGTCTATCGTAGAAAGAAATGGCAACCTATTACGGGAAAAATCAGCCTCGCCAGTCATGTATCGAAAGATACATGATCGTCTAAGCGTGTATCAGGCATAGCACATAGCTGACTGAAAGAGGTTATGGAGTGGGGAATATAGAATTTAGAATTGTTTTATATATTTGACATTTGAAGTGTTAGAGGTTAAGTGAATATAGTAGCTAAATAAGTTAAAACTATATTATGGAAATTTAATATATATATATATATATATATATATATATATATATGTGTGTGTGTGTGTGTGTGTGTGTGTGTGTGTGTGTGTGTGTGTGTGTGTGTGTGTATTAATTTGAAAAATGCGTCGTGGTTTGAATGAAAGGGGATGGGAAGAAAAGTCTTATTCAGTAATGAAAGCCTCTGTCGGAGAAATCCTTTGGAGTAAGTTAAGGAACGGTATGGAAGTTTCTCAATGTTAATTAAAATGGTTGATTTTTTATATATATTCCTTGTGGATTGTTCCCAATCAAGAATAATTCCGGCTTATCTGCATGAAACTTGAAGTTACATATCTCAGGTTATTTCATCTTTCTCTCTCACTCAATTTCTCACTACCACTCTCACTCTTGGCCGAGTATCTATGTTAGGTCTTAGATCGTGTCATTCTGTCTTTCCAACTATCTCTGTAAGTCCATAACTATCTAAATGTGTTCCTTCTTCAACCATTTTCCTCCTATCTATCTATCTATCTATCTATCTATATATTTACATATATATATATATATATATATATATATATATATATATATATATATATGTATATATATATATGTGAGTGTGTGTGTATGTATGTATGTATGTGTGTCCGTTTATATATCCCTGTTTGTCTATATTTATCTATTTCTGTTCCTATCTCAACCTTTTCCTTCCTTCAATTTTATCTATCTATCTATCTATCTATCTATCTATCTATCTATCTATCTATCTATCTATCTATCTATCTATCTATTACAGTCTCTTCATTATCTATCTATCTATCCATCTATTACAGTCTCTTCATTATCTATCTATCTATCTATCTATCTATCTATCTATCTATCTATCTATCTATCTATCTAATATTCGATTTTGTGACTGTCCGCCTATCAATCTCAGTCTGTTCATAGCTATTTGAATCGTTTCCTATCTCAACTTCTTCCTTTCTTTTTTTAAATTTTCTTTTTGTTTTTCTGTCATTCTTTCACGTCTATCTCTCTATCTATTTAAGCTTGTGTCTGTCTATCTATCTATCTCAGTCTGTTCATACCTATCTATCTATCTATCTATCTATCTATCTATCTATCTATCTATCTATCTATCTATTACAGTCTGTTCATTATCTATCTATCTATCTATCTATCTATCTATCTATCTATCTATCTATCTATCTATCTATTACAGTCTGTTCATTATCTATCTATCTATCTATCTATCTATCTATCTATCTATCTATCTATCTATTACAGTCTATTCACTATCTCTCTCTCTCTCTCTCTCTCTCTCTCTATCTATCTATTACAGTCTGTTCATTATCTATCTATCTATCTATCTATATATATATATATATATATATATATATATATATATATATATATATATATATATCTGTCTATCTCTCTATCTATTAGTCTGTTAATTATCTATCTATCTATCTATTTATCTATCTATTTATCTATCTATATCTCTTTCTTTCTATATAGACACTGGTCTATTCTACTCTCGTCGATGCTATTGGGACATCATTCTTTCAGCTTTAACACTTGTCATTACCTCGAGGCTTTTAACTTTGTATCTGATGTCTTCTACATTTTATCCATCTTGAAATATTCACAATCACATAATTTTCCATTAAGTTGCATTGTTAATATTTCACTTCACGTAATCAAATTTAGTTATATTTTGAGGACTGCGAGGCCCTCCTCATTCTGCCATTTTCGGGTCAATCACCGACTTTCCCATGAAATCGAAGAGTTATAGGAATTCAATAACAGTGAAAGAGTTTTTGACGTTAAGCGTCAGGACTGGCGGAATTCTGCGTCAATTATTCAACAGCGCTTATGACAGGCGTCGGGTTGAAATTTGAAAAGGGAAAGGTCAGTCTGGGAAAGTTCACAATGGCGGACACGCAACGTGAGTGCCAATTCAGCGTGTAACATGCTAGAAAGTTGTTCATGATGAGATTAGATAAGATGAGATTAGATTAGATCTACGCATGTACGCACACACATAGATGCATGCACACGAGATTACACGCAGTTATCGAATTTCGGTCGTTGCTCATTTAGTTGTGCTGTCAGGCTTTTGTGAATGCAATTTATATATCATAGCGTCCCCGATTCGAATTTGATAAAGCGAACCGTTGTAGCACTATAACTTTTTCGGTAATTTCTTCTTCTCCATGTGCCGTGTTCCCGAGGACGTAGGTGATCAAAGATCTCCAAAACCTCCTGTCCCTTGTAGCTCTTGTCGTTTTGTCTTTTTATTATTTCTCATAAACCCTAAGAAAATCTTGACCGTTTACCATCCATCTTTGTCGTTTTCATTAAAGGCACATCAATGTAGGGTAACGTTTACCGAGACTATGTACTTTCTTCGATCCTCATTGGGTTCCCCATACAAAATGTCACCTAAAGTACCCCAACAAGTCATGACATATACAATAAATCAACTCCAAATTATTTTACTCAATCCTATCACCTATTTCTTTTTCTGTAGTGAGGGTCAAATTCTGTAAGTTTTCCTTCCTCAATATATACATATAATATATATATATATATATATATATATATATATATATATATATATATATATATATATATATACACCAGCAACACTTTTTTTTTGCTAAACTCTTCTTCTATGCTTTTCTATGTATTGTGTATCATAAGAACTTTTGTTGATCATGGATTTCCACAAATTTCTTTCCTTTGTAGCACTTAATAAATATTATCTTTCTACTCCTAAAATTCTGTTCCGCCATCCATTTACTCCAGCTCACTCAGTATTTTATGCATTGTTTACCCCCTGTCTCTCTAGCCTTCAATATGCCCTGTGAGTATCCGAATTTCCTAGCTCTCTTTTCTCCTCATGTAACCTAGAAACCTCAACTGTTTCTTCCTGATGTTAAGTATAAGTTTCATTCTTCATTTATTTTTTACAAATCTTATTTCAGGTAAATTTGTTTTACTATAAAAATGTATTCTTGGCACTTTTAATACAAAAATGTATTACTACACTTTCATAGCGTTTTGACTGTAGTTTGAGGTTTAACTATTTGCTTATAGCTAGGACCCTAACAGGTGCTATCACCCCAGGTCAGGGTGAACCTGGGAACAAAAGCAACTATGTGGCAGTTCCTCGCTCCTCAAAACCTCCCGATCAGAGGCCTTGCTGCCGGATGCAGTTTATCGTTCTACCCAGGAACATCGTGTGACGAGAACCTCAATTAGTGTATTGAATTGCTCTATGTAGTGTTTAGAGATGAGATATGCTTCTGACAGAATACGATTCATATTCGTGAAATATGGACCTACTGAGAGGCATATTCACCCACCGCACGTATCTGGCCAGATGACTCGAGATGGTGCGGTAAGATGGAATTCTCGTTCACCTTTTTTGTTTATGGGTTGAAAATGGAAAAACGTCATATATGTCAAGAACACTTCTTGTTGCCATTCTTGTAATAAGAAAATCGCTGTGCTGTTCTAGCAGAATAATTCACGCCCTATTTCTTTTTAAGTCGGTTTCACCCCATGAAGGACAGAAAAGCCGCTAAGGGCGCAAGGAGTCACAGGGAAAAAGATTAATTAAAAGATTAATCAGAAGTTTAGATAGCGATTGACATTGCATTTAAACTTTTGCATATTATAGTTTGCTGGAAAGCACGGAACCGGAAGTGAATTGCAAGACAATAAACGGTTACCATAAAAATAAACTGGTTACATCTAACCAGCTCAAATGCAAATTGATTAGATCTTACCTCCAGTCTAGCCATTGCGTTGAAATTCTATGTACCATAGCGAAGAGCCTATCGGAACAATTACCTATGAAATTATTTATAGAAAGGACACAGAGAAGTAACATTACGGAAGTCGAGGCGCCAGATAGGCACCAATATAATTGCTGATTCTTCTTAGGATCTTATAAAGTGGATCCAGGTAAATAGCGGTGATACCGGGCCATATATGGCAGCAATATTCTAAGCATGGTCGAATGGTGGACTTATAGATATGTAAGTGTGTGGATTCCGGGATGAATCCGATATCAATGAATAACAAACGCCAGGAATGGATAAGGAAAATAAATGTATTAAGGTAATAATACAAACTGGTAATACGGGTTAGTAGATCCAGGAATGCGGGTTAGTAGCATTAATATATATATATAATCTTGGTATTGAAGTATCGCGGAGGATTCCTTACTGAGTCTAGGTGCTCGCTAACTGTGACGCTTGCCGCCGTCTCTGTGTGTGACTTACTCTACTACTACTGAACTCTACTACTCTTCTGTCGTTTTGTCTCAACTTCCTGACTGTTCGGGTATTCACTGGTAGTAGTATATGTATATCTTGGGTGAGTCCATTTGTGTAAAAAGGGTAGACCCCTCAATAGTAAGATAGATTCCGGAGAGAAAAAATATATCTAGTACGACGCAGTGAACCGATTTTCTTAGCAGCTCTCCAGGCAATGGATTCAATATAGACTATCCACTTCATGTCAGCTGAGAACGTTATTCCAAGAAGGCGCAACAAGTCGCTTTCCTGGAGGTTAGCATTAGCCATGTTCATTGAATTTAGATAAGGGAGTCTGAGATGATTAACAGAGAGAAGTTTAGTTCGGGAGGCCTTAAAATTAACAAGCCATCTTCTGCTCCATTCAGTGACAGTCCTGAGGTCGTTTTGTACATCAGCTGCCAATTTTACCTTGTCGGACTCATCAGCTTTACTATCGAGGCAGGAGTAAGCGTTTATGTAATCAGGAAGGTCGCTAATGAATATATATATATATATATATATATATATATATTTATATATATATATATCGTTAATGAATATATATATATATATATGTATGTGTGTGTGTGTGTGTGTGTGTGTGTGTGTGTGTGTGTGTGTGTGTGTGTGTGTGTGTGTAATAAAATGGTGCAGGGAAGACCAGAAGGCAAACAGAGTAGGACTAATTATGGAGCCCTGGGGGACATCCGCGTTAGTACGAAATGATCTAGGCGAGTGGCCGTTCAGGACGTCCTCATTTCACAAAAGGATAGGCGTGTTGCTCAGCATTATCTGCAAGATAATATACAAGTTCTGTAGTTAGAATGTGTGCCAAATCGATGTCCAAATGAATATATATTGGATGCAATGGAACGACACCAGATTTGTTCAATTAGCAGCCGACAAATATTGTGTCAATAGATCTAATTAAAGTGAAATAATATATCACCAGTTAGCATTGTCTATGTATAAGATAGATTAACTTGAGAGATTGTCTACTTGTTTCAATAAGCAGATTATATGAAAATATATAGTTTATTAATACGATCTCTGGTTAATTTGTGCTTGATACCTGGGATTATTCTTTACATTGAAGCAACTCAAATAATCAGCACATATACTAGGCTATGACATCTTCCTAATTTGGCCAAGTTTCGTGATGCCAACGAATAGTCATTGTCACTTATGTAATGCTCGTTGTTGTAGAGACTTTGTAATCGCAGATACAACTATAGTAACGCCGTTGAACAATACTGATGTCAGACGCCTTCGAATAACACTCGCAATAATAGTACTTGCTCGGTAATACTTGCTCGAATAGTAGCCACCGTATAATGATCCGAATAGTAATCCGTGTAGTGATCAGAATAGAAAAACAGTCTAGTGAATTGTATATAGAATAGCAGTTCTTATAGAAATAGAGGATAGATTAGAAATACAGATCGTTGTGCGTCAGGCTACGTCCCATATATGCGTTTCCTCTATGATCACGTGATCCACTTAATTCAATAATGGAATCGCCTGTGTTTAATCATTGGCGATCTACGTTCAAACTCAAGTGTCAGCAGCGAGACTTTATTCCTATATAACACCTATCATAGATATAAATATATTTGAGAGCAAATTAAAATAGGAAGACAAAGGAAAATCGAGGTAACTCCAACATGGTGTAATTGTTAGCAAGCTTTTCTACCGAGATCAGTTACGACTGAGTAGTGGTGAAAACTACGGAACCCCATAGTTTTCACCTTGTGCCACATCTAAGCTTATTAAATCGAGGGCACTCCGACGTGTTGTGATTGTTAGCAAGCTTGTCTCGCTAGATTAAATATGACTGAGTAGTGAATTCGGTCCTCTATACTTTTGGCCTTGTGCCATATCTGTGTTCTGCTTAGAAAATCGCTACATTCGTATATTTTATCATTTATTGTAATCCAACGATATTTTCTTGGATGATTAATCTTGAGTAAATTGAAGCATATATTCCTCTTTTTTGCAATTTTATTTTCCATCAGTGCTTGTGTACACACACACACGCACACACACACATATACATATACCAATATATATATATATATATATATATATATATATATATATATATATATATATATATATATATATATTGGTATATGTGAAATTGCTTCGGAGAATTTGCGATCTGGATTTCCAATCGAAGGCTATTTTGTCTATTATCCTTCCGTCGAATTCTCAGTACGTCGAAAAACAGGAATCGGCATATTTCTCAATTTCTCGAACATTTTTTTCATTTCCGTCTTTCGAGCACAAAGTTCTGTCTTGATCATTTCCGATTGTTTACTTTTCTATCAAGAGAGAAAGAAACAAAATGATTCGGATATGGCTGTTTATTAACTGAAAATGAAAATCTATCATCTTGCAGACATTCAACTCTTTCACGCGTCATTTGATGCCCATATTCGAATACGACTGAATATATATATATATATATATATGTGTGTGTGTGTGCGTGTGTGTGTGTGTGTGTGTGTATGTGTGCGCGTGTGTGTGTGTGTCATCAACGGAAAATGAAAATCTATCATTTTGCGGACATTCACGCGTCACTTCATGCCCATATTCAAACAGGACTGAAAAGTTCTCGAACTGACTAACATATATATATATATATATATATATATATATATATATATATATATATATATATATATATGTGTGTGTGTGTGTGTGTGTGATTGTATGCATGTGTTATTAACTGAGAATGGAAATCTATCATTTTGCGGACACTCAACTCTTTCACGCGTCATTTGATGCCCATATTCGAATAGGACTTAATATATATATATATATATATATATATATATATATATATATATATATATATATATATATATATATTTATGCGTGTGTGTGTGTGTGCGTGTATGTTCCATCGTAGATGATGATATATATAATGTATGAAAAAATAAAGTATGGTCTTATTCGATCACGGATTAAATGCCAATGCACAAACTCACTCTGTCACACACACGCACACACATACACGCACCCGCGCACACACACAAACACACACACACACACACACATATATATATATATATATGATTAAAACGAAAGATGATCCACGTGTGTTTCTTCTTTCTTTAAACCTCGTCCCGTTGAAAAAGGATACAGGCGTGTCCAAAAATTTCAATCTTTCTCTTCGTGCTTAATTTTAGTCAAAAGGCCGACAATATATAATGAATATCATCGAAATTATTGCCATTATTATTATTATCATTTTGTTGCCTTTTTCATTCTTCAAAATTTATTAATCGGCCTATTAAATCTACCTCCCACCTATATATATATATATATATATATATATATATATATATATATATATATATATATATATATATATATATATAGTTTACGAAAAACTAGGTAATCCGTATAGGTAGACCACTGTCCTTTAAAAGGGCTGTGGTGAAATAATTTATTATATGGAACCTTAAAGTAATCTGTTTTTATTTAAATTATATATATATATATATATATATATATATATATATATATATATATATAATATTATTTGATAATTTGTATGGATAATTCAAAAAAGGATATAAATCCAAAGGGCAATCAATGTAAAAACATAGCAAATAATAATGATGTGAAAGCAGCGATTTTAGAAACCCATAGTAATATTTTATTTCGCAAGAACGATACTCGGACTTGGCTCATTAGATCAAACGGTTTCAGCAATAAATGGATTTAAAAATTCATCCAGGCACGTCCAAAAAGCGAAATATATAAACATAAGATGTGCTTTAAAATAAAGTTTTAAAATAGTGGAAGTGAAAAAGAGAGGAAAAGGAAGGGGGAGAAATAGAAAGAGATATGTATGTCTAGAGTGAGATATATAGTGGAGGGGGAATTATATAGGAAGGGAACATTTGTGTTTGAGAGCAGAAAGGTTGACCTCGTTTCACCGGATGGGAGAAGACAGGTAGATATGATATCTTCAAATAGGAACAAACGAAAGAGAAGAAAAGAAAGAGAAAGGAAAGAGGAAGAAAACAAGGGAAAGAAAAAGTAAACAATGAGAGGTGATTCGGGATTGGTAATCGTCGGGGTTTCAAATTGAATATATTCATAAATTGTTCAATGTATTTAGTTATTTTCGACGTTATTATAAATTAGTAAATTAGTAAAACAACCTAAATTAGGAATAATTTTTTTTTAAAATTATATAATAATTTTATTTAAAAAATCTTCAACAAAACATATAAAGATACATATGTAAGAAAGTTTAAAGAAGAACTAAATTGATAGGCAAAAGATCATTTTAAGTGAATAAAAATAAAATTATGAAGTTCCTCGTCTAATTTATTCCCGGCTTTTTCTCATTATTTAACTTTCATAATCCTTCTCAATTTATTTTCTTATAATCTTCTAACCATTTTACCTTTCTTCACACACACACACACACACACACACACACACACACACACACACACACACACACACACACACACATATACATATATATATATATATATATATATATATATATATTATAAATTAACTGATTTAAAATATGATTTCTTCGCTACACAGGAAGTACGATATTTCAAAAACCGAAGCTAAAAACCTCAAATTTAATTATATAATGCTTTTAATTAATTATATTTTTAAATTTGAAGTTTTTAGCTTCGGTTTTTGAAACATGGTAATTCCTGTGTAGCGAAGAAACCATATTTTAAATCAGTTAATTTATAATATTTATTCTCTGTAAATTTACATTGAGCACTCTTTTGTAAAAATGAAAACATCCTACGTAAAGGGTTTCGTTATAGTAGTGAAAAATTGTGCAGGACAATCCACACCTTTTGAACTACTGATAACATGGAATGGGTGCAAAAGATTGACTTAAAAATGGTGAACCACAGAACTCAGGTTTTATTAGTCTTTGAGATGAACCTCTGTGGAACAACCACCGATGGCACAACGCCTTTCGACGGGCCATGGTGAAGGCAGCAAGGTTTCTTTCTCAAATGTTGAGGAAAGAGGTTTGGGAGCATACGTGATCATCTGGTTCAGGTCTGTTCAGACGCCTACACCCATAAGTATACACACACACACATATATATATATATATATATATATACATATTTATACACACGCATACTTACACATATACAAATATAACATATATATCTGCTCACAAAATAGGCTTGTAAATTTTAATACTCTCATTTATCCACCATTGATAAACTTCCCTGCTTCCTATCAGTAATTTTGATGCTCAACTTCACGAGAGCGTCCCACTGTGCCTTCTTGGTCTCAGGTTTTCCCTTGACCTTAGGTGGAACCACGGCATTGAATTAATAGCTACATCTACTGCAAGGAAAGTGGGTTCTCTCTGTCGTGCCAGGAGATTTTTCGTGTTAGATTTCATCATTAAGATTTAAAAATCTACATTTCGTCCACGCATGGAATACTGGTGCCAAATATGGTTTAGTGTCACCTCTGTTCATCTGACATAATCCAAAGTCGGATATCAAATGTGATCGGTCTGGACTTGGGGTCTCGACTCCAGTCATATTCTCACTGACGTGATACGGCTTCTGCCTCTTTTTTATAAGTAATTTAATGGCAGATGCTCTGACGAGCTATTTTCACTGGTGCCATGACAGCATGTATTTAAGCGTGATATACTAGGTTGGCATCTCGGTCCCACCTTTATTTTATTCTATTCTCTTCTTTAAATATTTAAGTTATTTCTTTATATATATATATATATATATATATATATATATATATATATATATATATATATATATATATATATATCAGTAACGAAAATCTTGTTAATCCGTATGGATAATCCCAATAATAATAAGTATCTCACACTATTCCTCACCACCTTCTATGTCAACTTATATAAGCTTAATACTGCCCGTCAGAATTGTAAATTTTAAATTCATTTTTCGTTTAACGTTTGAAAGTGAAGTCTGAAAAAATAAAATTCTCTGGTAAAATAAATTATAACAAATGGAGCCTTAAAGTGGTCTATTTTTCTTTAAATTAATATATATATATATATATATATATATATATATATATATATATATATATATATATATATACAGTTGCGGCCAAAATGTTCAGAATGGCATTGATTTCGACAGAAACGTAGGTATAAGTTTTTATCAAAGTTGTTTTATATTCTATAATTTTCAAAGACAATATATACTAAATTAATTGTTATTCTCTGAGATTTTGGTGTAGTTCGAGAGGATAATACGAAAGTTAGGGATAATTTAGTGATTTACTGCAAAACCAATGTCGGTTGAAAAAATTTGAAAATAATAAAAAATGGCAGAATACTGTAATTATTTAAAATTTAATTGAAGCTCTTTAGCTTCAATCACACTTTGACATCTTCGACTGCATGAGGAAATTAAATTTTCAATTTCTTGCTGGGTGATCTTATTCCATTCTTCTTAATGTGGAATTCCATAATTTCTAGGTTGTTTTAGGATTTCTGGCTTTCGAACGTTCTCCGAGAATATTCCACACATTTTCAATAGAATTGAATATGGGTGATCGCTTAGTTGAATTTCTCAGCACAGGCAAGACATGATCTTTTACAAGTTGTTTAAACTCCTACATTTACCTTTCCATATAATCGCACCAAATGTCCCATGCGATCTCCAGGTATCATCCCCCAAACCGTGACACTTCCTCCACCGAATTTAACACTAGTCTTAAGGCATTTAGGCGACACTTTTTCACTTACTTTTCGACTGAGCCAAATAACATAAACTTAGATTCATCACTGAAATGCACCGTTTGCCATTTTCTTGAGACCACAATACATGTTTTGTTGCAAAGGTTAGACGACACTTTTTATTCTTGGAGCTGATCAGTGGCTTCACTGCAGGTGCTCTTGCTTGTAGGTCATGTTCAACTAAACGACGAGACATTTTTCGAAATAAAGTTTTCTTCAGTACAATGCTCATTTCCCGAGAAACAGCAGCAGCAGTTTTAAATCTGACCTTTTTAACCAACTTTACCATACCATGATCTTCTCTCTTGGTCGTTTTTCTTGGCCTACCTGTAGACTTTCTCGCTTCACACGAACCACAATCATCGTAGACCTTAAGAATACCGCGAACAACACTTTTTGACTTGTTAACAATTTTGCAATAGACCCAATACTTAAATTATCCTTCTTTCGAAGCTTAATAATCTGCTGACGAATTGGTAACGGAGTAAGCGGCATTATATTAACAAAATACACTGCTCATATTCTTACTAATGTTTAGTAAACGAACCGTCACGTAAACAAATTTAAAAAATAGAGTTCGCCGGTTAAATATACTAAAACACGGAGTAAAAGCAACCGTTCTGATCATTTTGGCCACCATGGGTTTTGCAGTAAATCACTAAATCATCCATAACTTTTGTATTATCCTCTCAAATTACACCAAAATCTCAGACAATAACAAATAATATCGCATTTATTGTCTGTAATTATAGAATATAAAACAACTTTGATAAAAAATTGTACTTACTTTTCTGACGAAAACAATGCCGTTCTGAACATTTTGGCCGCAACTGTATATATATATATATATATATATATATATATAATTCATACTTTATTTTAATTTCTTTTTCTATTTTCTTTCTTTCTACACACTCATTTACACACACACACACACACACACACACACACACACACAAACATATATATTTTATTTACTTTCATTTGTTTCTTTCCATCCTATATTTTTCTATTTTCTTCTTTCTTTCCGTCTTTATTTCTTTCTATATATATATACATACGCACACACACACACACACACACACACACACACACACACACACACACACACACACATATATATATATATATATATATATTTCATTCTTTCTTTATTTGATTTCTTTCTTTCCTTCCTATATTTTTCATTTTTTCCTTATTTCCTTTCTTTCTATATATGTATGTATATTTCATTCTGTCTTTATTTTCATTTCTTTCTTTTTTTCTTTCGCACTATTTTCTTTTCTTTCTTTCTATATATATTCATATCGTACTTTTTTCTTTCTTTATATAGTTTTTCTCTTTTATTTCTTTCATTTTTTCTTTCTTTCTCTCTTTCTTCATACGTAATCTTTCTCAATATATTATCAGTTATTTTCAATTTTCATTCATTTATTTTTCTTTTTAATTTACTTTCTTTATTTGCTTGACTTCTTCTCCTTTCTTTTTCTTTCTTCCTTTCTCTGTTTATTATTTCTTCTTTTTTAGATTCATGTTTCATTTTAGTTTTTTCTCTCCAAAAAGCCCTTAATTTTACGGCCATCGCGTTTAAGTAGCTGTGGGGAAAAAAATGAACGTACCCCCAAAAATAAGCACAACAGCACAAGAAAAATTAAACAACCCACCCAGTTAGAAACTTAATGTAAAACATCGAAATTCTATCGATGAAAAAATGGTAACAATTTTTTTAAATTGAATTAGAAGAAAACATGTGGTCGAAAATGATCAAAAAAAGAACGCCCCACTATATTCTTGCTGACACGTCTCCCAAGACATCGTGACCAGTTCTACACTTCTTCCGCTGTTATTTAATGAGAAAAAAAAGACTCAATTTAAAAATGATAGATACAAATTGATAAAAGTCGAAAAACGAAAGAAGGTGAGAACATTATAAGAAAAAGGAGAAGTTGATGTTCCAAAGTCTTCAGGAAGCGATTGACACTTGTCTGAAAAACCGCGTAAAAAGCAATATCTCCAAAATTATAATGAGTGTATCAAGTACATTTTATAGAAACGAATATATAATGTACTTGTCTCAACTGTGTACTGTTAGTGTTTGCATTAACACAGACATATCTTCCAAATGGAAAACTAAAAGGGCTGTAAATATTCCCCTACATTACAAACGTAATGAACATATTTAAAATTAAGATGTACATACAGGGTACGGTATATATAACTCCCATTTTTATTGATTAACTTTTATTGAAGAAAAATATATTACAATGGGTTTGGAAATTTTAAAAACTTTGTCACATGAAAACAACATGCTATATTATCATTATTATTAAGAAAGTATTTAACATTTTCAAAATGTTTCTTAATGTTCAATACAATGCTGAAATCTATCAGGAAGACTTCCAAAAACAGATATTTCTAGATTGATTTAAGAAAACTTTCTCAGAAATTGCTTGTTTTATTTCAGGAATTGATTTCGGTTTGAACCTGTAAACATGACTTTTCATTACACTCCCACAAGAAAAACTCTGATGGCTACTGATATCTCTTCATCGTCCTAACCACCACAGCTCGAAATCTTGCATACAACATTTTATCATATGAAACTAAAAATCCGAATTTATAGAGTTTAAAATTATAACAAACAAATAAAAAATATGCTTTAAATCTGGCGCACTAATATATAGTCGTCATTTCCTCTTGTAGCCCCAAAATGCGCTAGTTTTATTAATATATATATATATGTATATATATATATATATATATATATATATATATATATATATATATATATATATATATATAAATCTGAAGTGATTTAACCTTTTAACCTTTCGGCTACAAAGTGTGTCGTTTACCAATTTTAAAGGCACTATTCAGCTTTGCGGTTTAAAACTAACTAATCTATAGACAAGTATCCACACAATAGGATATATATATATATATATATATATATATATATATATATATATATATATATAACGGAAGTTTAATCTTTCCTATATTATATACGCCTGCTGGGTGTTTTCCATAAAAGGTCTCTGCGTGCCATCCGTGGAGTTAAACTTCAAGATAGTTCATCTAACGCAGACCTGTTTAAAAGGTGTAATATTGGAGGAATCGAGACGTTTCTCATACAGTCCCAGTTATGGTGGACTGACCATGTCTTGAGAATGTCTGATGACAGGATACCCAAGACACCAGTTAAATCAGTGCTACAGGAATATAGAACGCCTATGGCTTAGATACAAAGACATAACAGCCTTGAGCGCTTACCCTTGGAGCGGATAGAATGGAGATAAACGTGTTTTAGTGAACTCCGCAGTTTTCAATCAGCTTGTCTGAATAGTCTTCAAGAAGCGAGAGCAAAATCAAAAAGGTCAACCAATCTAACTGTGATCGCATCCCACATATTCCTTACGCTGGCTCTATATTCGGCCTCCTTTGTAAATCCCTAGCGGGTCTTAAGTGCTACTGAAGATAATCACACAAAATCTCATAACTGAATCAATTAAGTTGTCCTCATACGTCGAAACCGACGGAAGAGACCATTATATATATATATATATATATATATATATATATATATATATATATATATATATATATATATATGAAGAAATATAGTCTTAAAGTATGCTATATTTATGAGATAAAGTGCTCAATATCAGAGATAGAGCGTGTGTAAATATAAAAGTGAACATAGAAGTCAACACTTAGAGGCGACAGTCTGTTTCATGCTTGATGCAATCGTCAGGCCTGACGATTGCATCTAGCATGAAACAGACTGTCACCTCTAAGTTCTGACTTCCATGTTCACTTTTATATATATATATATATATATATATATATATGATTACAATTGGAAAAATCTCTCTCTCTCTCTCTCTCTCTCTATATATATATATATATATATATATATATATATATATATATATATATGATTACAATTGGAAAAATCTAAGATTTTTCCAATTGTCATTTTATACCAATCTGTCTTGTCCACCGATTTGATCTGGGAATTTAACTATATATATATATATATATATATATATATATATATATATATATATATATATATATATATATATATATTGTCCCTATTTCCAGTAGTGATGGAGGTTTCCTCCCTATCATTTTCTATGAAGTAGTCTGCATTTTGATTATGTCATTATTTCTCTTCGAGTTACATGTATCATATATGTTAGGTGTTACTTTTGTTAAAGTCTTCAAGTGACGCCATTTATTTTATATTGTTCCCTTCGTTGTTTGTGATTCTGTAGCGACAGCCCATAAGGTTTGATGTAGGATTGTCCACGCCAAGACCTACAGGTTTCATTTATTCAAAGCCAGTTTTAATTATTCATCTGAATAAAAATAACGGCTGTATTCAGCTTAGATTTCAGATAGTCTCAAAGGGTTTTTCGATACGACATTCATTAATATGATAATCTTGATTTGACGTGGGTATTTAAGAACATGACTGGAATTTATATTTTTCTTTTGTAACATGTTCCGTTTTTGTGCGAAACTACCCAAGCATAACATAATTGATGTTCAATTTCCTTATTTTCTATATAAAATTTGTCATAAAATATCCATCCACCAAAGTTGTTTTAAAGTTTTTATTATTAGCTAGATTCATATCCTGATTATTTTTTTATAGATGTAGAAAAGGTGATATCTCTACTATCATTCAAATTCCAGATCATAATTTCTGTGTTTGAGTCCTATTTCTTAGAATTCTTGGCAGAGGAATTATTTATATTATTCGGACTGTTGTTCTCATCTTTCTTGTCATTTTCACGACGTTTCGAACGTTGTACGCTCCGGTTCTTCAGGTGATTGGAATTCCGAACTGGACCCTTTATTTCGTCCAACGGGATAGATTTTTCTAGTATCCCATTCCGCTTTTCTGAATGTCTCAGTCATTTAATTTTAAGTCAAGTCTCCAAGTCGCCAGGTATTGAACTCACAACTCTTTGCCTTAAGTAACTGGATCGAACCAACGCTTTTATCCACTGGGCCATGTGTCCCCAATAACTGATTTTTATTCAAGAGTATGCTTATCTCAAATATTAACCTTTGTCATGAGTATAGTTCACTCTTCCACATCATCAGTATATTTGTTTCGGCAGAGGAAGTAGAATCCTTTTTTTTTTTTAATGAAAATTTGTTTGGGCTGTAGTAAGAAATATTTAAATAATCACTGCCCATCTCTTTCAGATCAGCAATGGACAGTTAATAAGAACTGTTCAAATAGACATTGGTTAGTTTTCTCCTTGTCGAACATGTGATGTGATTAGACAAATTTCCATAAAAGAAATCACTAGTGATTACTTCATATGCTGTTGTGTGATCAACTACAGACTTCTATTGGACTGGGATGCGATCTCCTAGGATTGTTTAATGACATATATGCCACAATAACACCTCTTAATACAGCTTAGCATACGGCCACGTCACGTAGAAAAGCCGATTCCCGTACGATCTCCGAAGTTAAGCAATCTCGAGTATGTTCAGTACCTAGATGGGTGACCACATGCGTACATTAAATACAGTAAACTTGTATGTGTGTGTGGTGTAAAGGATAATGACTCAGAATTGTTCACCGGAGAGCAGAGTTCCATATTCCTGTCGGGTTCGTTGCATTCACTTACGAGCAAAATACTCTTGGGGAAGGTATGAATGCACCTCTTTCCCCAGCTATGCGATAATTAGTAAGATTGTATCACAAAACAATTATCATCTCAAAAAAAAAAAATTACCAAAAATATTTAGATTTCTGCATTAAATAAGCCCTAGAGGTGTTGATATGCCGCTAAACAAAATCAACCAACCAACCAATCACTATGTATTTGAAAGCATGAAATTGCATTCAAAATACATTTAATTGAAGTCAACGGAATTTGCAATGAATGGTCATATATTTCTAGATGTTCTATTCCTTGTGGCATCTTAGAGTTTGATAAGTTTCGGCGTCGCAGATCCGGTGTCAAAAAAATAATTGGACTATTCGGTACAGCCGTTTAAGCGTCAGACTGTTTCGACGTCACTCTCTCAATCCCCCCCTCCACCAAATAAAAAATAAAAGCTTTGAAAAAAACACAAAAAGCACCTAACTTTCAATATGGCTTTTTATACATTTAGGGAATTACGAATCCTATTTTAAAACTAGAAGAATGTAAATTTAAAACTTAAATGAAAAATATTGTATTTCCGAAAAAAAAAAATAAATTAAAAACTTAGTAAAGCTATTTAGTCTTAGAAATTACTTCTTCATTTTGTAATTATTCGCAACACCCTTCAGGAACTCAATAGGATCTAATGATTCAACTTCCATTATGACTTTTTTTATTCGTTCGTCAGCATCTCTATTTTTTTTAGCTTTTTTTGGACGGGGATGGATATCTATGATCAATTTTTCGAGAAATGCATTGCGAAAGACGAATAGTAATCTGACGTCTAATCCTCCGTCTGCCGAAAAATTCTTATGTCGAATCGGCTACGCTAAATCGGCAACGCCGAATCAGCGAAGCCAAATGGGCAACGCCAGAACGTCCCGTTCTCGACATCTTAAGTTTATTGTGGTCAGGGCTAAAAATGAACTCAATGAGTCGCTTCCGTCGTTATTTTGAATGTATCATGTTACTATGAGTTTTCGCTTTTTTCCACATTTTAATATATTCTCTATGCTACTGAACTTCATTACTTTCGTTTCTAAATTTTCCCTTCTATATTATTTTATTTTCAAATCAGGGTTGATTTCCAACGGATGTATCTTTTTCCTGCTAGGTATTCTGTGAATAAGCTCCAGTGTTTCGGTTAATTAACAGGTGATAAACTTATTTGATTCTTCTGTGTTGTTTTTGACATTATTTTGGGGCACCATTTTGGGGTCACACACACATACACACACATACATGTGCATATAGCATTCACATTTAAACAAAGCGACCCACACTCAACAAAACCAGTGACAAAACATTACATTGCATCTAAACACATGGTTCTGTTGATAACATTTCTTTCTCTCACGTGGTCATGTATGACGTCATAGAACCACATTACAAATTTACAACCTGGGTCTGCGACCTTTTATCGTTACATAGCAAAATCTATGTAAATATAACAGGATGTTCATATAACCACCCCGGTGATGGATCATGTGAGCTGAAAGCTTAGATCGAAGAAGAGCATAATAAAAAAAAATTCAAATTGTTGCACAATTTTTGTCTTTATTTTCTCCCTAAACTAAAGCCAATATCTGTCTATATTTCTGAGATGAGGTATTATGTACACTATTTATATTACTTGGACTATTCTTGCCATATGTATCACAGTACAACATTCTAACCACCTGAAGAAGGCCGTAGCGTACAACGGCTGAAACGTGATAAATATGGCAACAAGGATGAGGACAATAGTCCGAATAATATAAAGCCACTACACACACACACATATATATATATATATATATATATATATATATATATATATATATATATATTCATCAAGAAAATACTTTATTATATCAGTTACAATCATGAGTATTTTTTATGTCAAGTCTGTAACCCGTTGTCTTTGTTGTGTGTTATGTTTTGTGTCATGTGTTTTACGAGTCTCTGCAGATTTTTCTTCATATTTTATCAAGAAAGTATAAATATGTAGTAATATTGTGAAAGCGATATTCAATGCAAGGACGAATGGATGCCAATTATCAGTTATCTCCTATTAAATCCCATCTCCAAGTTCTCCACCGCCTTAACCAGATATTGAACTCACACTCTTTATGTCCTGTCACTGGATCTAACTAACGCCTTTATCCACTGTGCCATGTGTCCTTAAGGACATCTGTGCATGAATTTCAGGGTATTATAAACCTAATGTCTCCAGCAACCAGTGCCAGAGAAAAGCAATAATAACAACAAAGTTTGTAATATGAGCACTGGTAAAAATATGTTTGCTGAAGACATTAGCTTCATAATATACCCAGGTAGGATCATCTACAAACTTCTATTGGAGTGGGAGGCAATCTCCTGGGATTGTTTAATGACATATATACCACAATCACATCTCTTAACATGGCTTAGGCTTATTATAGTTCTACTTGTAATTAAGAGTTCTATTTGATATCCGGGGTGGGAGGAGCAAGTCACTGATCAGAAGGTTTTGAGGAGTGTGTAACCACATATTAATTGCTATAGTTCCCAGGTCCAACATGAGCTATCATGGTTGCACCTGTTAGGTTCCCATCTATGAACAAATAGTGAACCCCCCCACACTGGTGTCAAAACGAAAATATGAAATTACGTTAGAAAAATTACCAGCAATGCATTTCAATAGTAAAGAAAAACAACATTAAATGCAATACATTATGTGGGAAGAAAAAAAAAAACAATTTTCCAAACCTCAGAAGAAAGTAAAATGTCGGCATTAAAGGATTTGATATGCCGTCAAATAAACAAACTAAACGAAACGAAACGAACAGTTTTCAATTCTCTGTTTTCATTATCTTAGAATGGCTGATAACCAAGGCAACTGCGTCAAGTCTATCCAGGTATTTTATCCATGGCGGGGAGAAGAGATAGTTTCGTACCGTCCCCGAGCAGATTTATGCGAAAGTATAGAAGAGTTCTATTTGAGATCTGGGTCCGAAGTTGATCACGGCAAAGGGACCACCTTGAGCGAAAAACCGTTCATCACAATAGGAAAATATTGTTATTTTTCTTGATGATGGTGAGCGTTAATAATTTGTTTTTTGAGTTATTGTATGTAACCAGCTATTTTTCTCCCCAATTGAGCTATTTGATCTAAGGTTAGAATAGAGCTCAGATGTCAGACTCTAGTCTTCTAGGTTTTGGGAGCTACACCCATATACTGTTGTATCATTTGCATGCATAGTCACTAAAGGTCTCACTTAGGCAGATCATTAATAAAGCCGGGAGTGGATAGGACCGAGAATCTGGGAGGATGATTGTACGATCTAATGTGACCATGAATTTCGGACTGGAGATCAACTTGAACCCTATTTATTTAAGTCAAATCAAATGGTTTAAAAGTAACAGAAATGTTATATCTCTAACATGCAAATATGTGGTATGATGCTGGTATGGCAAATATGTGGTATGATGCTGGTATGGCAAATATGTGGTATGATTTTTAAAAAATATGGGGATCTCGTAGAGCGAGAACATAGATAAAATGATAGACTTTTTCTACAAATAAATGTGTTGTTCTATGATGTAGAATACCCTTAACTTCGCAGATGTTTTATTTTGAATTATCTCAAAGAAATGTCCAAAGAAACTAAGTAAAAATGAGATTTTAAAAAGAGTATCTTTAGACACCGTATTCATTTTCAGGATGCAGTTTCTTCCAGTCAAACATGTGTGACTTACAAAATATTTCTTAGACCAGCTTGTCAGCCACGAAATAAGACGATCAGGCGATTATAGAAGTAAGAAAATTTTATTCTATTGTAAGCTTCCACTGTAGGCGGACCAGGTATACGTGAGTGTAGTCGATGGAGCGAACTGCCTAACGAGTTTGACTTCCTTTTAAGGAGCGCGTGACTGGTCTCTCGTCCCTCTCCGTGTGTGTTTCTTCTCTATAGAAAAAAACGTTCTTTGCCTTGTCAGCACTATTTAAAAGAAAGAAGTCATTCACTAATAATTCAAGGTCCGGCTTCACTCAGTGATCCTCTTTGTCAGGATCGTTTGACCTGGTTCTTGGAAGGTCCACTCTATTAAGTTGACACTCTTTGGCAAGAGAAATAATTGTCAAAGCGATTTTCGTGATGCGTTGCAGGTGAGTCCTGAGTAAGATATCATCTGACACTGATTTCGCTCCGTGTTCTTTAAGAATGTAAACAAAGGTAACTCGCCACTTAATTCATTATAATGTATGACTGGCAATGTCTTATTTTCAATTGCACTTCTCCACAGTTTTGTCGTCCCGGTTATGACGATAAACTACATCCGGCAGCAAGCCGCTTTTCTGGAGGTTTTGAGGAATGTGGAACCAAATCTTAATTGTTGTTGTTCACAGATGGGTGGTTGTACTTGTTAGGGTTCTAGCTATGGGCAAATAGTGAACACCAAACTAGTGTCAAAATATAAAGATATAAAAATAGATAAGAAAACATTACCAACAACAAATTTTAACGGTAAAAAAAAAATTAAAAACCAATACATTATAAGGAAAAATAAATTTCCAAAGCTCACAAAAATTAAAATTTCGGCATTAAATGACCCGTAAGGTGTTGATATGCCATTAAAAAAACAAAAAAAAACAAAAAACAATCCAAACGAACCTACATTTTTTGAATTCTCTGCTTTCATTCTTTTAGACTGGATGATAACCAAGGAATCTGAGCCAAGTCTATCCCGGAATATTATCCATGGCGGGGAGGAGAGATAGGCTCGTGCCGTTCCCAATGAGATTTGTGCGAAAGCGAATACAGTAGACTAATCTGGAATGCGAACTCGACTCACCGATTCCAAATCCTGCGCCGATCGCCACCATGTTTATAGAATTAAGCAAATGAGTGCCTCATTAATGTAGAGATTAAAAGGTACGAGGTGCTGAAATCAAAGAAAGGCGTGTGACATTTGACGTGAAATGATGACTAACAAAAGAGAAGGTAAATAAAATGGCAAACAATTGTTCTACGATCATTTTTCATGCGTTTGTACGTCCACTGCAACAGCTTAATGGCGATGGCTTGGGTATAAGAATGTAAATTTACAATGGATTATCGTTCATATTCATAATGTTGTTATAAAGAAGAGGAAGAAGAAGAAGGAGAGATATGAAAAGGAAGTAAAAAGCCATTAGGGAAAAAAAGAAAGGTAAATATTAAACTATGAAGAGGAGAAAGAAGAAGAGTTAAGAAAGAAAAATGAGAAGTAAAAGAGGATTTGATAGGAAAATAAATAAATAAAATATTCAGCAATGTAGAAGAAGAAGAAGAAGAAGAAGAAGAAGAAGAAGAATTAAAAGTGATATGAAAAAGAAGAAAAGAAACAAAGAAGAAGAAAGATATGAAAAAGTAGTGAAAGAAAATTTGGAAGCGAAAAAATAAAAGAAATATTAATCAAAGAAGAAGAAGAAGAAGGAGGAGGAGGAGGAGAAAAGGAAGGAGGAGGAGGAGAAGAAGAAGAAGAGGAAGAAGAAGAAGAAGAATGAGAAGAAGAAGTAAAACCTACGTAGGTTTCGCCTAAACGGATCTTCAGGGTAAAGCTGCTTTACCCTGAAGATCCGTTTACGTGAAATCTAGGCAGGTTTACCTGGCTCCTTAGGATTACTTTAGATTCGCTCTACTTAGTGTATTGAGCACTTTACGTAGTTGTCTTTTACCCTTTTTAGTCGTTTTTTTTTTCTTTGGACTTGGAGTTTAAAAACTGGGCGATTGGTTTCGCCTTGTTTTAATGTTCTTGGTTCTTTCTTTTTTTATTTCTCATTTCTCCTCGGGTATCGATTTGTTCTACTACAAGTTAAGCTATCAGAGGTTTTTTCCAAACGAGTACCACAATTTATATATACATATATATATATATAGCTAGCTAGCTAGCTAGCTAGCTAGATAGATAGATAGGTAAGAAATTATATATATATGGAGGGACTAGGATAGATAGATAGATAGATAGATAGTGAAAGAAAAGCAGAAAGAAAAAGGGTGAGAAAGAAAGATAAACAAATTTGACTTCATACATGATATGAACGTGCTCTGAATCTTGTTTTTTCATCATTCTTATGTGAACATCATATGTCCGTCGCTATCCTTCCTTTGAAAGTAAATATTGACGTACGTTTCTTACCCAACCAATCTTGCCTGAACACACAGTCACTATGTTTTCCTTCTTGTCTTCCCTGCACCATTTTATTGCACACACACACACACACACACACACACACACACACACACACACACACACACACACACACGTGTGTATGTATGTATGTATATATGTATGTATATATGTAAATATATAAATATATATAAATATATATATATGCCTATATACAAAATTGTTCATAAATATATATATATACATATATACAAAATTGTTCATATATATATATATATATATATATATATATATATATATATATATATATATGAACTACTTTATATATTCTTTTTAATTTCATTTTACTTCGTCCTATGAATGCTTTTGTTTTTATTCTCAAAATCAGAGGCACACTCCAAAGCTCTTCAACTATACAAGTACATTTTTTCCTGATTTGTAAATAAGATGTCGGCTCTCTAGTTATCTCCCTTTGTTATTAAATTCTTCATAATATTTATTGTTTTTGACTTAATATTTCTTTATTTTCTCCTTTTCCTTTTTCTTTCACAATTCTACAAATTATTTTATTCTTTTTCTTTGCTAAAGATTTTTATATTTATTTCGTATTCCGTTTGTTTGTTTCTTTCACTTAATATTTCTTATTATTATTCATCCTCTAACAATCGTCCTACTCCGCCCAAATTAATCTCTTGTTTTAGCTTTTATCAATGTCTTTTATTTGTTCATATCTTTCTTTCTTTCTTTCTTTCTTTCTTTCTTTCTTCTTCTTCTTCTTCTTTTCTTCATCTTCGTTGAATATTTTATTTCTTTTCTCGAATTTTCGTTTGCTTTCAATTAACACGTCTTTTTTCCTTGTCCTCATCATTGTTTAATATCTCTTTATTTTTCTTCTTTCCCCAACGTTCTTTTATTTCTTTTTCATTTCACTTTTTCTTCTTCTTCTTCTTCTTCTTCTTCTTCTTCTTCTTCTTCTTCTTCTTCTTCTTCTTCTTCTACTACTACTACTACTACTACTACTACTACTACTACTTCTTCTTCTTCTTCTTCTTCTTCTTCTTCTTCTTATTATTATTATTATTATTATTATTATTATTATTCTGTTCATCGATTAATATTTCTTTTTCTTCACTAATTTTTCATATTTCCTGTTCTTTTTTCTTCTTCTTCTTTGTTTCTTGTTCTTTTCTGTCACATCACTTTTAAATCTTCTTCGTTTTTTCTTCTTTTTTATATAATTTTTAGTTCTTCGAAGGCCGGAGCGTACAAAGGCCGAAGCGTTTTAATAAATATGGCGACAAAGATGAGGACAATAGTTCGAATAATGTAAATAATATATATACATATACATATACATATATATATATATATATATATATATATATACATATGTGTGTGTGTGTGTGTGAGTTTGTGTGTGTCTGTGTGTGTGTCTGTGTGCAGGCGTGTGTGTTTGTGTGTGACGGGTGTATGTGTATATACGGTGTATGTAAATAGCAAGAATTTAATACCAGCGAAAATGTTTACTTATTCAACTTGTTATTTTAGGTTTGTAGATTGGAATTTTGTAGATCTTTTTTTTAAAGCTTTTCATCCCAGGCAAGGCTGGAAGCCACTAGCACGCAAGGGGTTACAGAGGATTTGGAGGAGTCAAAGAGGAAAGGATGTGGAGAAGGATAGAGGATAGATCAAGGAAACTGGAGATGTCGATTGACGTTACACTTGAATAGTTGGAGATCATTGTCATCAGGGAAACAGGAATGAGGAAGGGAGTTCCATCGGCGTGAGGTGCGAGATATGAAGCTATTGGAGTAGAAGAGACGTCTACATTTAACAGTTTCAACAGTGAAAGGGTGGGAACGGGATGCCAGCCTCGTAGGACGCTTGAATTCATGGAGCCTGGGAACCAGCGATAGCAGATCTTCGGAGCAATTACCATGGAAGTATTTATAAAAGAGACAGAGAGAGGCGACGGTGCGTCTGTGAGAGAGAGACTGCAGACGAGAAGCAAGATCAGGGCCGGATTGAAATTATGAATAACTTGTCCCAATTTCATAATTTTTTTTTTTTATTCAAATAATTTCGACTTTCACAATTATTTTCAAGATCAGATGTTATCAGTAAAGGAACCAACATTTATTTGGCAAATTCTGACGATTTAGATTGCTGAAGTATGTGTTGGTAACCGTTCAATATATATTTTTTAATGATTAAAAGTAAACAATCAGATATCGAATATCAACGTCTCAACTGGAAATCAAAACATACAATAAACAGACAGAACATGTAGGTGAGATTGAATAAAAAAAGACGGTTTCCCCGATTAAATAGGTCAATATCTGATCATTAACCCCACCTTCTCCTCAATATTAAGTAATGTAATAAAAATAAAAATAACTTTTATAACTCTCCCTTCTCTCTCTAAATTCGACCATGTCTCACCACCCTTTATGTCACCTTATATAAGCTTAATACTGCCCTTCAAAAGTGTAAATTTTAAATTCATTTTTTCAGCCTTGAAAGTGAAGTCTGAAGATCCAGAGAGAAAGATAAAACTCTGGTGAAATAAATTATAACTAATGGAACCTTAAAGCGGTCTGTTTCTTCTTTAAATTAAATTATTCGCTCTGACTTAACATTGAAGTCTCCGGTTTTCATCCTCCTTGGGATTATTCATAGAGATTACCAATATTTTCGTTACTTATATACAAGGTAACCAAAAATGTTCTGTCAGTTTTTTGATTAGTCATTGAATGAAGTTGAAATATATACGAAATGCGTGTAGCAATTGTTTTCAAATTCGGACAGCCGGAAGTAGGAACATCAGACGTTATAAAAAAACACGCGCACCGTGCCCGGCCATCAGTTATAAGCCGAACAGCTGTGAGAAGGATGGAAGTGTCTAAGAGATCTCGTTCAGGGCTGTTTGCTTTACGACTTCAAAGTGGGCTTATCAGCAGCTGCATCAAGTCGCCGCATATGTCAAGCGTTTGGGGATAGTGCTTTGGATGAACGTACTGCAAGGCGTTGGTTTCGAAAATTCAAGTCAGGAGATTTGTCTCTTCATGGTGAGCCTCGCAGTGGACGACCACAGGTCTTGAATGACGGAGTCCTGAAGGCGGCCATTAAAGAGTACAGTAGTCTAACGTGTGGTGAACTTGCAAGACAGTTCAACGTTTCCGATGAAACAGTTAGACTTCACCTGCACCGCATAGGTAAGACGTACAAATGAGCAAACACTGTTGGAGGTACACAGGGGACAACGAGTGGCAGCCTGCGTATCGCTGCTTTCTCGCCACCGTAGCGCATCCTTATTCAATCGAGTGCTTACCAGTGATGAAAAGCGGGTTCTGTACGAAACTTCCAAGCGTCCCAGACATTGGTTGTCTCCTAAGGATGCTGTCCCTCACACCGCAAGACCGCCTATGCACCCACGCAAGATTATGCTTTATGTCTGGTGGACAGTTCGTCAAGTGGTTTATTATGAACTGCTACCAACGGGCCAAACGGTCACTGGAGACCTATACTCGCATCAATTGAAACGTGTGCAACAGGCATTGCGCCAGAAGGAGCCAGCACTGGTGAATCGCAAAGGTGTACTTTTCTTCCATGACAACGCAAAGCCGCATGTCGCGCGAGTGGTCAGGGATAACATACAGCAACTTGGGTGGGAGACTTTGTGCCATCCACCTTATTCACCTGACCTTGCGCCATACGGTTACCATCTCTTCCACTCCCTGGATAATCATCTTCGTGAGAAATCCTTCACCAATGAAGCAGACTTGCGCAATGCCCTCACGGACTTCTTTGCGGCATCCCCCCCCCGAGTTCTACCGCAAGGGCATTGAACAGTTGGAGACACGTTGGCAGAAGTTGCTGGATGCCGATGGCGATTACTTCGAAGACTAAATATAAGTTACACATACTGTGAAGCGTTTAATATTTTTCCTTTAAAAACGGACAGAACTTTTTTGGTTACCGTGTATACTTATATATATATATATATATATATATATATATATATATATATATATATATATATATATTTCTTATATATGTATAAGTATATGTGTGTATTGGTACGAACATATGGGTGTATATATATATATATATATATATATATATATATATATATATATATATATATATATATATATATATACCCATAAGTTCGTACCAATACACATATATACTTATACATATATAAGAAAATATAACTATAAGTCCAAACTGCAAAATAATTATACGACAGTAAAAAAAAATATGAAGGATAAATATACAAAGTAAAATTCTATGACTGCAAAATAAATACAAAATAATTATATTCTAACAATTGGAGGGTTTTGCTGGTAGACACGGTATATATATATATATATATATATATATATATATATATATATATATATATATATATATATAGTAATGATACAATATGGTAAACCGTATGGGATTTCCAGGAGGATATACATCTAGGGAGAGCTCTATATCAAAAGAGAGAGCAAATTATTGTTAATTAAATAAAATCAAGCACTTAAATTTATTAACAAACAATTAGAAATATATATATATATATATATATATATATATGTGTGTGTGTGTGTGTAGATATATTAAGTACAATGAAATAAATTCGACAGATAAAAACAAAAGATAATGTTAATAAAATTAATATTTATTGTATACTAGAAGGAATTTTGATCAAGTAGAAGCAAGATGGGGAATATGTTAATAATCAACACTTTCGGGCACGACTGTGTCGTTACACAACGAGAATTAAAACATGAAGTTGGACTTTGATGGGGTAATATTTTCCTGCATCTGTTATATTAACCTTGAAATCGAGCCGATTTAGGGCTCGTTGTTTGCCACGGTTATGGTTACAGATAAATGTGCAAAAAGTTCTTTTTCCTTATCATTGATATTTTTCAGATATACTGCTCATGTAGGCATCTCTGTTCTCGCCTTTAAGATCCTTTTCAATTGCCAGACGTCTAATCAGTATTTATTGACAAATGTTCCATTTTGAATGCTCGGTTTTACTGCAAGCAATGTAAGGTATATGAGATTTACAGAACAAAGCGAGACATTTCGAGAGCGGGAAGCAAAACCTATTTACACGCTGGTGGTACCTGTTTGTCTGCTAATAAGTCTTCAACAAAACTAATTACGACAAATAAATCAAACTGTCTACCTAACTCTGGGTTTAATACCTCTTGAAAAAAATGAGTACAGTTATCTATGAGCTGGAAAATGTCTTCAAATACAACAGCATTGTAAAAGCTAGATGAGGTACGAGGAAGCAGGAAAATATTGCTGAATTGTTAGTTGATATCCATCTTGTTGTATGGCTGCGAATGCTGGCCAATCTCACTACAAATGATGAGGAAACTGTGTTGTTCAACAGAAGGATACTGAGAATTCGATAGACGGAAGGAGTAAGACTTAAAGAAAATGCTAATATTTCACATTTTTTTTCATTTTCGTCTTTCGATCACAAAGTTCTGCCTTGATCATTTCCGATTGTTTACTTTTCTATCAAGAGAGAAAGAAACAAAATGATTCGGATATGGCTGTTTATTAACTGAAAATGAAAAGCTATCATTTTGCAGACATTCAACTCTTTTACGCGTCATTTGATGCCCAGATTCGAATAGGACTGAAGATATATATATATATATATATATATATATATATATATATATATATATATGCGTGTGTGTGTGTGTGTGTGTGTGTGTGTTATTAACTGAAAATTAAAATCTAATATTTTGCGGACATTCTTTCACGCGTCATTTGATGCCCATATAAGGACAGGACTGAAAAGTTCTCCTCGAACTGACTAAAATATATATATATATATATATATATATATATATATATATATATATGTGTGTGTGTGTGTGTGTGTGTGTGTGTGTGTGTGTGTGTATGTGTGTGTGTGTGTGTGTGTTATTAACTAAAAATTAAAATCCATCATTTTGCGGACATTCATCGCTTTCACGCGTCATTTGATAGCCATATTCGATCAGGACTGAAAAGTTCTCGGACTGAGTCATATATATATATAAATATCTATGTAAAAACACACACGTATCTCTCTCTCTCTCTCTCTCTCTCTCTCTCTCTATATATATATATATATATATATATATATATATATATATATATATATATATATATATACATCCGTCCGTGTCGATCGAAAATAATCAATCAGTAACGATGATTGATTAAAAAAATACACGACAGAGTAAATTAAGTAAAATTTTAATTCCTATTAATTAAATCAAATTCTAGTTAAAAAAAACCGACAGAGTAAATTAAGTAAAAACGTGAAAGTGGTCAATGCACTAACTAGAGCAAAGTTTACAAAACCTAGTGAGCCAGAACCTACTTATTAATGTTTCCCCTAACAGTAATTCATTAGTACCCTGAAGATCCGTTAGGTGAAACCTTGGTAGGTAGGTTCTCGCTAATTAGGTTTTTATATATATATATATATATATATATATATATATATATGTGTGTGTGTATATATATATATATATATATATATATATATATATATATATATATATATATATATATATATATATATATATATATATAGAGAGAGAGAGAGAGAGAGAGAGAGAGAGAGAGAAATGTATAAACATTTCAGGAAAGGAAACTTGTATAGTTATTGTAATTAAAGCATTCATACATCACTATATTAATAAAAGTTACCATTGAACTCAGTCTCAAGTGATGCTCAAAAGGGTGGACTTTGGCTTCCCTACATTTATTACTACGGCGAACTACTCCTAGACAACGTTGGTCAAAGTTTCCAGTGGAATTACTGCACACGAATTTTCAATTTCGTGTCTAAGCGCCGCCAATGTAAGGCGATACGTCGAGAAAATATCGTACTAAAATAAACATTGCTATCGCTTTTTGATAAAACTACGAAAGACAATTATTTACATTACTTACATTATTCGGACTGTTGTCCTCATCTTTATTGGCGTATTCACGACGTTTGTACTCACCGGCCTTCGACAGGTCATTAGAATGTCAAATTGAACGCCGTGAAATGTCAATTAAAGGTAAGGAAAATAGTTTAAAGTATGTAAATAGTTACAATACCTCATCTCATAAATATAGACAGATACGAAAAGAAAAGTTTTCCTTTTCTGAAGTGTGCATACATTTTTGGGAGGGGACTCTTTCTCTCTCTTTCTCTCTCTTTCCTTCTCTCTCTCTCTCTCTCTAAACATACCAGGGATGATGCCAAATCCACCGAAACCGTGACATCACCCCTGGTCGGCGGCTGATGAAGACAGGGTATCGCACATGCTAACACACGTTGTATGTTAAAAAAAAAAAAAAATATATATATATATATATATATTGCCTAGATCAAAATGATCTTAAAAACTTACATCTTTGTTCATTTGCTTAGATTTTGCGAATTTGTTCGGGCGGAATAATTTCAGCAGTATCCCCTACACATATATAAGCCTTGTGCGTGTTTGTATATTTTCATTAGCATAATATGCTAGCGTTATCTAACGACCTTTGTGGATAATGTTGACACCCACATCACATCACGCAAGCTACCAATCTGTCCACATCCGGGACTAGTTGCGCATGGCCGGAAATTCAAGTCCAACCACGACATCAGCTTCGAAACACCCGAAAGATAGGTGACGCTCAAGGACTATTAGCAATACAAAAATGTCAACAAATGATATCCATGGGTAATTTGAATTTTACGGCTTTAGGGGCTTTGGAGTTGCTCGGAGAAAATTAACAGTTGTGCTACGGTTTTAGCATTCTCACGGGATTAATCATGTCGTTCTCGTGAGATATATAGTCACATGTTCCTAGCTAAACATCTATACAATACCTAGCAAAGCATTTGGGTACGTTGACCTGGTGTAATGTTTAGCAAGATTGCCAAAATACATCAATTATGACTGAGTAGTGAGTTCGATTCTCACTGGGTGTCACATTCTTTCGGTCTCATGCCACATCTTAGCTACTCTGAATCTAGCAATATCATCACTCAAAATGCAAACGCAGTCATCAAATGCTTTACGTATTTGCCCATTTATATTTGTACAGGCAAGGGCACTTTGATATGGTGGAATGGACTGTAAGCTTGTCCGGCGAGATCAGTTTACGACTGTGGGTGTTGGGATATGCTTTGTGGTGCGGGATATGTGTTGTGGATATCGGCTCGGAGAGAGAACTTGGAAAGCCGAGTTTGAATTCCAGTCGAAATCGTTAGATTCACTTACGCACAAACATCCTTGGGAAAGGCATGGACCCATCTCTTCTACCCTCAGCTATGGGTTAAATAGCCGGACAGACCGGGTTCTATAGCCTTGTTTGTCAACCATCGTACCCTACAAAGAAATAACAACATACTGCGGGAAAAAAATTTGCCTCGACATCCATGTATTGAAAGATACAATAATAATAATACCGGGAAATGCAATGTAACTTTGAAGATCTTCAAAAAGCTATCAAAATACAAGGACCTTGAAATCGAAATCTAAAAAATGAGGCACATGTGAAAACAACAGTCCCTGTTGTTGTTGGAGCCCTTGGATCGGTTGGAAAAGATTCCAGTAGACACATTGAAGGGATTCCTAGAAGTTCATGCCTTAAAGAAATACAAAAAATTGTTCTCACGGGTACAGCCCACACCTTACGATGGCTTTGTCTATGTACATTTTTTTTTCCAGTAGAAAAATGTCATGATGCCATTTCTAACCTTAGGTTCCTGGCGGGACCCGGAAAGAAATGAGTGCACATCAGAAATCAAAGGAAATAAAATAAAAATAATAATAATAATAATAATAATAATAATAATAATAATAATAATAATAATAATAATGATTGAAGGTATCCCTGGTAGCCCATGTTTTAAATAAATACAAAAAATTGTTCTCACCGGTACAGCCCATACCTATCTATGTAATATATATATATATATATATATATATATATATATATATATATATATATATATATATATATTGTGTGTGTCAGTGGAAATTGTAATGATGCCTTTTCTAACCTTAGATGTCTGGTTGGGACCCCGAACAAAATGTGTACACACCAGAAATCAAATTCAATCAAATCAAATAATAATAATAATAATAATAATAATAATAATAATAATAATAATAATAATAATAAAACAACAGGACAGATATAATAAGTCGCCTTCAAAAAGCATAAATCGTATCGCATAGACAAAGCTATTCCGTCTTATTGTGAGAATTGGCAAACATGTATAAACGTACCCTCGGTAAGACGTAGTGTCAAAAAGACGCTTTTTTCCCATGACACTGCTTTTCAACTACCTGTTATAGTCCAGAATGTTGATGATATTTCATCATTCTAAAAAATATATCTCTATCATTGATGATAAAAAATAAGTATATTTCACCATTCTAAAATTAGTGAGGATAGAAAAGGATATTTCATCATCCTACACTCATCATTATAAGAACGACCCTTCTAGCCCAAGAGTCAGTAGTGTAATGTAGACTAGGGTACCCATAGCAGTAGTCAGTAACAGAGTAGACGAGTAGACAACTAGGAGTATAGAAACACAAGCCTGCCAGCGCTCCGGGAAAATCGAAAACTGATTATTTCAAACGCATCCTCACAAACGAAATTCTTGGAACCAAACCAAGTAAGCACTGAGAAACTTTTTGCACAATATGCTGTAATTCATATTACAGAAAGAAAATACAAATTCTTGTTATTTATGTCAACACGTGTCTCAACTTTTATTGTTGTGATCGTTATATGTTTATGTTTTTTAAATTCTGTCGTTAATATCAACCCCATAACAGTAAACAAATAATAACAAATGGAGTAATAATGCATCAACACCCAACTTCCCATACCCCATTACATACATTTACTCTTCGGCAATATTTATTGCTTTAAAAAATGATGATTAGAATTATAATAAAACCTAAACATATTACAGTGAATTTATATATATATATATTATTTGTTCTTGAGAATTCACGACAAAAATAATAAAGACAATTTATTAGATTGCTTATTTACACAATTTATTTATTTTATTATTTGTTGGAATTGTTTGTAAAACATCGGCTAATTGCAAATTTATTCCAACTTTCTAAAATTCAAATAATAAGGATTTCTTTGTAAAGGGTGTTTCATTAAGAGGGATCAAAGTCAGCAGTAAATAAAGCAGTGTTATTGGTGAAATTTAATGTATTTCTCTATTGGATCATGCTATTTAAGTCATGTCAATTATGTGTGAAAAATAATATCGCCAAAATGTCCGAGAGGACTTCGCTGGCATACCTCCAATCGATGGTCAAAAGTTTTGATGACGTCTCTGCATAGTTGCTCCGCGATCTCACCAATATGCCTTATTATCTCATCTTTCAGCTGTTGAATTGTTGTTGGCTTGTTGGCATATACCTTTCCTTTGAGATGACCTCAAAGGAAAAAATCTGAAGGTGACAAGTCACACGATCTTGGTGACCAAATGACTTCGCTGTTTCGAGGGATGATGCGACTTGAGAACTTCACATTGAATTTCTGTTTGAACGTCCATTTTCGTAATGGGCTTCGATAACTTTAACACGTTATTTGATTGTTAATCTCTCTATGGTTGAAATTGCCAAAGACTTAAGCTGTTAAATCTGAAAGAAAAAGAAAAAAAATTTCATTAAACGCTTAAACGTAATTCACATTTAAAATCGGTGCAAGTTATTGGAACAGCCTTTACTTGGTTCACATATTTTAATATTTTAGTAAAAGTCTATAGATTCTGAATAAAAGTTGTTTTCGAATTTATATCTTTAAATTAGTAAATGATAAATATTGCTTTGCATTCATTAGTTGTAATCTTATTAGTGTTTAGAATGTTGTAAATATAAAATTATTCTTGTAAATAAACAATCTAATAAAAAGTAAACAACGTTTAATATTTTTGTTGTAAACACCCATGAACGAAATAATATGTATAAATTCACTTTCATCATGGGTTTAGGTTTTATTCCAATTTTGATCATCGTTTTTAAAACAATAAACATTACCGAAGAATGAAGGTAATTAAAATAGAAGCATTATCACGGGGAAAACATCATTTCGACACTCCGTTTTATTGTTGTCCATGTTTGCCAAAAGTTTTCTGAAGAAAGTGGCAAAATTCCAAAATGTGAGAATATAGAATATTTTTTAAAAAAATCATTTTCTTGCATGCAAGGGGATAATGTAAATAAGGGGGGCATAGAGTTACGGGGAGTAAAACTGAATGGCAAGAGTTCAGGTAAATAGATGGCGATTGACTTTGCGTTTAAATTTTAGAAGATTGCAAATGGCAAGTAAGCGAGCAACAAGTGAGAATCGCGAGGAAAGAATTGATTATAATAGAACATTCTATTTATACTGTAAAACGATGCGACCTAGTTGCCACTCTAGTAGTACGCTTAAATCCGTGTGGTCGAAGTAAAAATAGTGCCATTAAAATATTTGTAGTAAAAACGGAGGGAAACCTCGTCACGGAGGTGAGAAAATGAAAATGAAAATAAAAAATAAAAAAAAGGTTAGAGAAATTAAACACATTTGCACTGATTTTTTGCCCTCCTTCAGCTCAAAGATTTTTCATTGTCATTTCAGCACGAAGGAAGGTGGTAAAGCCACTAAGACAAATGTGGTTACTGTGGGTAAGATAACTGAAAAAAAATATTATTTAGCAGAGCGGGAAATAAACGAAGATTATTTCAAGAAGACAGAACATGACGATTAATGTTTCATTTAAATTCTTGAACATTGTAATTGACAGAAATCAAAAAAATCAGAAGAGAGTTCCGGAAGCGAGAATTTTATTCATATAAAAAGATTTCGGAGTCTTTTCTTCCTGCCTTTCCTTTCGATTGCTCATTGTATGGATTTATCTATTCTTCCTTTATGTGCCGTCTCCCGTCAGAACTGTTATATTCCGTGCTAATAGGAAGATAGACTTGAAAAACAAGGTGGATAAAATAAGTAAAGGTTTATTGTAAAAAAACAACAACAACAGTACAATAAGAATAAAGGTAACAGTTATGCACAAGGTTGTTTCAAGTTAATCCAGTAGTGAGTGCTACTATTGGAAGCTTGGGAGTTCTCACGTAAATCTGAGTCATACTAAATACATCCCAGCTAGGATATCTAGCTACATCCCCCCCACACACAAGAGGGTTGCATGTGGCACAAGGGCGGGTTTAACGTGGGTTTTCCAAGCCCGTAGGCTGGGCTAAAAATATTCCCTTTTGAACCCGTAAAAGCGGGTTCAGGGTTAGTCTACCTCCCCGAACGAAACTCTGCCATTCGGCGGAGCCTCGTCCGAGTTCCTCGCTGTTTAGAGGCAGAGTGTTCGACTGTCTAGTTGGAACAGGTCGCAGCTAGGATATCTAGCTACCCCCCAGCCCACGAGGGATGCATGTGGCACAAGGCCGGGTTTAACGTGAGATTCCCGAGCCCGTAGGCTTGGCCAAAAATATTCCCTATTTGAACCCGTAAAAACGGGTTCAGAGACAGTCTACTTCCCCGAACGAGACTCTGCCCTTCGGCGGAGACTCGTCCGAGTTCCTCTCTACTCAGAGGTAGTGAGTTTGACCGTCTTGATGGAACAGGTCGCAGCTAGAATATTTAGCTACCCACCACGAGGGTTGCATGTGGCACAAGGTCGGGTTTAACGTGGGTTTTCCGAGCCCGTAGGATCAGCCAAAAATATTCCCTATTTGAACCCCTAAAAACCGGTTCAGGGTCAGTCTACCTCCTAGAACGAGACTCTGCCCTTCGGCGGAGCCTCGTCCGGGTTCCTCTCTTCCCGAAGGCAGAGAGTTCGGCTGTGTAGCTGGAACAGGTCGCAGCTAGACTCTGTAGTCCGTTGACTTACAGATACTTATAAGTAGTTACTACCTATAGTGTAGTCAATCATGGGAGTGACAGGTTATTCCATTGCATCAAGAACGTAGAAGATCATGGTCCTCCACATCTTCTTGTCCCTTGTAACTCTTAATAAGTTTTGCTCTTTTGTTATTTCTCCCAAATCTTGTTCTACCACCCATTTTCTCATGCTCATCGCACTGTTTTTCTCTATCCCTCTTTTCCTATATCGGTCCCATGAGTATCAGATTTTTCAAGCCCTCCTTCCTCGTTACGTGCCCCAGAAATTTCATCTACCTTTCCCTGATGTTAATTATGTTTCCTCTTTGTTTTTCAAAACCTAGTCGCTTTTGTTCTCTCCAAAACCTAGTCGCTGCTCACATGTTTGGAAAATGGAATCCTTAGCATCCTTCTGTAGAACCACATTTTGTTGCTTCAAGTCTCTTCCTCATCTTTGAAGAGATTGTCCAATATTCGCTGCCATATAGGAGGACAGATATCACGTAACATTTCACTATTGTTTTTTTCGAAATTTTCCTGTCTCTTAATACCCTGCTTAGCTTTTGGAGTGCATTTATGGCCATCCCAATACGTATACGGATCTCAGTGTCGCACTTTCGTGCTCTTTTAGAAAATATTCACGGTGAATGTTAGAAAATCTTTTGATCTATCGCGTAATAAATGAAATCGCCTCACTCAAAGAAGAGCAGGACCGTCAACTACGCCCAACATGTAGCGAAAGTTCATTCGCTTCATTTGCGGTATTTCTTCTAGTAGTTAGCGTGAAAAAAGTATGTGCCTTGGTTGGTGGATTAAAAAGTCATATTAAATTTCACTAAAATGTTTAAAGTAAAACTAATGTAAAAACGGCCAATGTTTCTAAAATTGTGCAAGAGAATATAAAACCTCAGCAAAAAAATAAAAATAAAAAACATAAAATTAAATAAATAAAAAACATACACGAAAAAAAAATCCTCCCTGCTCATATCTGAGGATAAATCCAGCGTGAGCAATACACGAAATTGGGTCGCAGCTATCATAAGTCTACACGTAGCTGATTATTTATATATGTACGTGCAAGGGTACTTCACTGTGGCGTAATGGTTACCAAGCTTATATTGCTAGATCAATTACGACTGAGTAGTGAATTCAATCATCAACACGTTCGGCCTTGTGAAACATTTAAGCCTAGTAAATTACTAATCACTTCAACGTGGTGTAATATTAAGCAAACGTGTCTCCATAGATCAAGTACGACTGAGAAGTGAGTTCGATACTCACTGGGTGCCACATATTTTCTGATTTGTGCTACATCTATACAATACCTAGCAAAGCATTTGGGTACGTTGACCTGGTGTAATGTTTAGAAAGATTGCCAAACTACATCAATTACGACTGAGTAGTGAGTTCGATTCTCACTGTGTGTCACATTCTTTCGGTCTCATGCCACATCTTAGCTACGCTGAATCTAGCAATATCATCACTCGAAATGCAAACGCAGTCATCGAATGCTTTACGTATTTGCCCATTTATATTTGTACAGGCAAGGGCACTTTGATATGGTGGAATGGACTGTAAGCTTGTCCGGCGAGATCAGTTTACGACTGTGGGTGTTGGGATATGCTTTGTGGTGCGGGATATGTGTTGTGGATATCGGCTCGGAGTGAGAACTTGGAAAGCCGAGTTTGAATTCCAGTCGAAATCGTTAGATTCACTTACGCACAAACATCCTTGGGAAAGGCATGGACCCATCTCTTCTCCCCTCAGTTATGGGTTAAATAGCCGGACAGACCGTGTTCTATAGCCTTGTTTGTCAACCATCGTACCCTACAAAGAAATAACAACATACTGCGGGAAAAAAAATTTGCCTCGACATCTATGTATCGAAAGATACATGATCGCCCAAGCGTTTATCACGTACGAAACTAAACTGACTGACTGTTTTCTGTCCTCACTGCGTGTCACATAATTACATACTTGTGCTACGTCTAAGCTACATTTAGAAAATCATTTGGTCACATGACAAATGTACACGTATTAGCTGCGTATATGTGCGCGTGCGCGTGTAAGCAGGTTAATGGTTAGCAAGATTGTCTCGATAGATCGATTCCGAGTTTGCTCCACACTGGGTTCCCAATACTTTTCTATGCTTCGTAAATCACTATAGGTGTACGTGCGTCAATATACGCATTCAGTTGTGTAAGCATGTGTATTATACTTATATGCATGCATTTTTATCGTACAGAGTTTCCCCCTGTGTTCACAAGCTTTTTTTTTTTTACCAGACAGCTGTCATGTCTGATGTATCGTGGAAGATTATTACATTTTGTGCAAACCTGTTTCTGCTTTAATATCATTTACCACCCAAATTTACCTTTTTGCTTCCTTGTCTTCTGTAAGGATTCTTCTTTTGTTTTACTTTTTCACCACCGCACCACCCGCCCCACCTCAACTCCATTTTCTTACTGTCCCTTCTTTTCGTTTTTTATTCTCTTCCGGTTATTTTCTTTCTTTCTCACATTGTCTGATATAAAATTATTTCATATCTATCTATCTATCTATCTATCTATCTATCTATCTATCTATCTATCTCAGTCTGTTCATATCTATCTGTCTATCACTGACTGTATGTCTGTATGTTCAAAATATATCTATAATAATTATTAAAGTATTCGCAGATCTATCTATCTATCTATCTATAGATCGATCGATCGATCGATCTCAGTCAGTTCATACCTATCTATCTATATATATATATATATCTATCATTGACTATGTCTGTATATTCAAAATATATCTATAATAACTATTAAAGTATTCACAGATCTATCTATCTATCTATCGATCGATCGATCTCAGTCGGTTCATATCTATCTATTTATCTATCTATATATCTAACTATCTAACTATCTATCTATCTATCATTGACTGTATGTCTGTATATTCAAAAGATATATATATATCTATCATTGACTATGTCTGTATATTCAAAAGATATCTATAATAATTATTAAAGTATTCACAGATCTATCTATCTATCTATCTATCTATCTATCTATCTATCTCAGTCTGTTCATATCTATCTGTCTATCATTGACTGTATGTCTGTATGTTCAAAATATATCTATAATAATTATTAAAGTATTCGCAGATCTATCTATCTATCTATCTATAGATCGATCGATCGATCTCAGTCGGTTCATATCTATCTATCTATCTATCTATCTATATATCTATCATTGACTATGTCTGTATATTCAAAATATATCTATAATAACTATTAAAGTATTCACAGATCTATCTATCTATCTATCTATCGATCGATCGATCGATCTCAGTCGGTTCATATCTATCTATTTATCTATCTATCTAACTATCTAACTATCTATCTATCTATCATTGACTGTATGTCTGTATATTCAAAAGATATCTATAATAATTATTAAAGTATTCACAGATCTATCTATCTATCTATCTTTCTATCTATCTATCTATCTACCTATCTATCTATCTATCTCAGTGTGTTCATATCTATCATAATTTCTTTTTCATTTTTTCTTTCTTTTTTTTTCTTACTAGTTTGCTTCTATGTCGTTTTTCTTTCTTTCTAACTTACTTTCTCTTTTTCAGTTGATTTTTCGTTCTTATTGTTCTTTTTTCTTTCATACAATGTCTTTTTTTGTAATTCTTCCTGTCTTCCCATCCATTTTTCTTTTATAATTCTTCCATTTCCTCCATTGTAATGTTCATTCCTTCTCGCAACCGCTTCTCCTTTTGCTTTCAATGTTTCTTTTTTTCTTTTATCAGCCATCTCAGTGTTCCTTCATTCCTTCCCTACTGTTTTATCACCATTTAAAACGTTTTTTGTAAATTATGATTCTCTTTGTCTCTCTTCCTTTCTTGGTCGCATCTTTTTAATTCTTTTACATTTTTTTAAATTTTTTCTCTTTTAATTTGTTGTTTTATTCTTTCTTTTTTCTCCTTTCCACTTTATCACACTCGTTTTTTACTCTTGCTATTTTCTTTTTCTTTATTTTTATATTTTTATTCATTCATTTCTTTCTTTCTTTTATTCTTTCTTTGTTTGTTCCTTTCTTTTTCTCCTCTCTTTTTCTTCCTTCCTTTCTTTCATTTTTCTTTATTTATTTCTTTTCTTTCATTTCTGTCTAATAAAAATATTTTCTTCCTTTTGCCCAACTACGTCTAATATTCCAAATCGTCTACCGTTTTTCTATATTTAGCAAATTCGTTTCAAAATTACATTTTTAACATTATCAGTTCTAACACCGAAACACCCTCTCAATTAACTGTCCTTGTGACAGACTAAGATAAGCTAAGAAAATAGCCACATTAAAAATTCCTTTTTTTCATATTCTTCTCACCATTACATCCTGTATTTGCACCTCAGAAATTCCAACATGGCGTCCTGATGGCCCATTTAGCTTTTTCTTTATTTTTTTGTCTAAATCCTGGAAAAAGCGAAGGACGACACAATAAGTAATTTCACTTTCGGCAAGGCGATTCTCAGTTATTTCCTGGCAATATGTTCCTATAACACTTTTTCGTCTGCCAATATTTACATTCGTTTCTTGGTTGGGAAGTGTTACGTCATTGTGTCAAGGCTTACGTCATGGGAATGAATGATAGATATCCAATATGGGTGCATAACAGCTATTCAACGCCGACTGAACACCTCCGACTAAGCGCTGGGGGACAACTCAGATATAAGACAACTCAGAACAGGACAAAATAGAACAAAACGATTATTTATAACAGAATAAAAATAATTTATAAAGTATTAAAACCTTTCCTAAAATAATGCATCGGAAAAGGTATTATGTAAAATATTAATGAGTTTTTTGTTATTAATTATATTTAATAAAGTTAATGGTAAAGAAGTTTATTTTATAATAAAGTAAACTGACATTTAAAAATATAATTCAGTAAAGCATACTTGTTTTAAAATATATTTCAATAAAGTATATCGACATTTTCTGTCTATATTGATGAGAAGAGTTATTAATTATGTACACTATTTACGTTAAATCAGTGAAGAACTTGGAGAGGTAAATTAAGAGGAGATAACTGGTAACTGACATCCGTTAGACATGGCACGTGGAACTAGAACAGTCTACCCCAGTGAATGAAATAAAAGGTTCTGTTCGACATTCCAACCACCTGGAGAAGGCTGGAGCGTACAACGATCGAAACTTTGTGATAAATATGGCAACAATAGTCCGAATCATATAAATAGTGTAAATCGACAAGTAAAAATATTTTTATGAAAATAATTTAATAATTTACGATTTACTTAATTAAAAATAATTAAAACCAAAAAACTCTTTCATATTTTACATAATGATTTTTCAAATGTCTTATTTGAAGAAACATATTTATTAATTAAAGTTCTAATCCTTAATCTAATCCTTAATCTAATCCTTAATAAATTAATCATTAATCTAATTCTTAACAAATTAATCCTTAATCTAATCCAATTATTATGTTTTTTTGGTGCTAAGTTGTTTCGGTCCTGAGTCGTTCAGTCGGAGATGTTGAGTCGGCGATGTTGAGTTGTCCCTTCCCATCCCAATATATATGTGATCGCTTTCTCTCTCTCTCTCTCTCTCTCTCTCTCTCTCTCTCTATATATATATATATATATATATATATATATATATATATATATATATTATAAATTAATTGATTTAAAATATGTTTTTTCAAACCATATTTTAAATCAATTAATTTATAATATTAATGCTCTGTAAATTTACATTGAGCACTATTGTGTAAAAATAAAAATATCTATAAGAACACCGGATCTTATATCTTACTGTTCTTTCTTTATATATATATATATATATATATATATATATATATATATATATATATATATATATATATATATATATATATATATATATATAAAGAAAGAACAGTAAGATATAAAATCCGGTGTTCTTATAGATATTTTTATTTTTATATATATATATATATATATATATATATATATATATATATATATATATATATATATATAGATAGATAGATAGATAGATAGATCTACCCCGGTGGAAAATCACCTGAAGAATGCCGGAGTGTACAATGGCCGAAAGTTTGGGAATATGACAGTGAAGATGAGGATAACCGTCAGAATAATATTAATAATGTATATATATATATATATATATATATATATATATATATATATATATATATATATGTATGTATGTATGTGTGTTTGTGTGTGTGTATACAGATAAATAAGTAGATAGATAATTTTAGTAAATAATTAAATAATAGTAAAATTATTTATCTATCTATTCATCTGTATAAATAGATAGATAATATTACCATTTCTGTATCAACCCACACACACATATCTATCTATCTATCTATCTATCTATCTATCTCTCTCTCTATATATATATATACATATATATATATATATATATATATATATATATATATATATATATATATATATATATATAGATAGATAGATAGATAGATCCAAGTGTAAGGTAGTTTAATGCCAATGTCTAATCATTCTTTTGACACTCTAAATATATCTCTCTTGCTCTGAACAGTCCATTATATCTTCTTACAAATTAGTCCGTTCTTCTCTCTGTCCTTTACTACTGTAGCTATTAGTCCCTGCGGTTTTAATTCCGCGTCTGTTATCAATTCAGTACCATTTGCCTCCTTTATGTTGTTAAGACTATGTTGGTAAATAATAAATCCAGGTACGACTTCTAGTTCACTTTAGATCGCATTTCTTAAATTAAACCTGGCGAAAAAAAGTATCATTGATTACAACTCTTTCTAGTTTTCTATACTTACTCAATCCATTTTTATCTGTATTCAGTCGCTTTATTCACAGTAAATGTTTCCAAATAAATAAAGTTTTCCTAGCAGTTCAAATAGATCTTTCTGTTATTCCTTATCAAATAAAAGTTAGGGAGACGGAATTCTGCTTTTGCACTGTTTGCTAGTAAAGATACCTTGATAAGGTGTGACGTTTCATATACAATTTAAGGCCCTCGTTAACTCTTTTTAATGAAAAAAGTTAGAAATCGAGATATATCGTTTTCATTTTGAACGGTTCGTGTTTTGAAATGTCCATAGATTAATATGCCATCGTAGTGTTACAGGTTTTTGTCTAACCCAGTGGTTCCCGACCTTTTTTACATGGCGGCACACTATTGAGTTCTTTAAATTTTCGCGGCACACCTATCACAAAAAATAAATATTTTCCACTCATAAAGCCTTTTTGCAATAAAGTAATAAAAAACAAAGAATATTATATAAGAATAATTTTTATTCCCATAAATCAACATATCCTGTATTCAATATCGGGTATAAAAGAATAATGGTGAATGTCAGTTGGACAGTTGTGCATAAAGTTTGATTAGCCTGAAATTGAAAAGATTCAAAATGGTTAGGAAAAGGTAAAAAAATGTTTGGGAGTTAGGAGCATTACGTAAAACCTCACATAGTACAGTTCTGTGTTACAACTTTTTGTCTTACAACCTGTGTATTTAGGAATCGTTTTGGTATCGAAATCGGGTCTGAATTATTCAGCTCCGATGCCGATTCCCGATACTTTGAAAAACTCCTGATATTCCGATTAATCGTCCCATGACTAATATAAACCATAATAACGCTTACCAATTAGTATGCGCGAAACGTTTAGATTTCAGAAATTCGGCCATTTTGAATTGAGCGGTGTCATCATGATTAAGAAATTGAATGTCGTTATTAAACAAAATGAAATTAAATAGCTTCTAGGTATTATCTCTTCGCGGCACACCAGTAATCCTTCCGCGGCACACTAATGTGCCGCGGCACGCTAATGTTCCGCGGCACACTGGTTGGGAACCACTGGTCTAACCTGACAAAATTACCTTATGGGGTACGTTCGCGTCAAGTGTAAAACAAATCTTATAGATGGCAGGTTGCTGTCGTTTGATGTGAAGGGCCACTAAATTTTTTAATTGTTTGTTACAGCTGGAGCGCCAGAGTATAGTTGTTTAAACGAAGGATTACTGTCTAAAAATGCTATCGTTTTACTGAATTCATGTATCCTCCAGTCGCTATAATAATAGCACGAGTTTTAAATTTGTTTTAAACTGGTTTTATTTATGCGAAACTGAAAGAAACGAACCTTACTGGAGTGCGAATTCGGTTCGCCTATTTCATGATCCGATGCGGAAACCACCGCCCTAACGTTGCGCTATTTTAGAGTGATAAAAATTCGAGCAAGTCTTAAAATCTTCTAGAGATTTTGCCAAAAATAACACAGAAAGACAAAGTAGACAATAGAAAACAAAAATTTGGTAATTGTAAAAAAGTGGAGAATATATTTTTTTAAGAGTATTTTCTGCAATTTTGTCGTATGTGTAAAATTGCATATTTTATTTTATCTTTAAACTTTCGTTTTTCTCTCATAGGCTGTGACTATACAGTTAAGCATTACCAATAAAAAAAAAAACAATAAGCGTTCACAAAAACCAAATAACATCTGTAGAAAACATTAGGTATTAGTCACAGTATTATACGAAAAACAAGACGCAATTTTACAAATGGAGGATACTATGTAATTAACAGGAAAAAGAAGAAAAAAATAAACAAAACTTGACGTCGTTTCGCGCTGAAAGTATTAGTTTTCATGATGAATCGAAGTGTTTCAAATGCATCTGGACTGAAGTTACTTTAATTTAAAATTTCACGATTTTCATCAGTTGTTCCATTAGAAACTTTTTCACCAACAGCTAGAATTATATTCAATATTCTTAAGTTTTCTTCTTTTTTTCCTATCGTTTATTATTGACTTATTTTACCCAAGAAAAAAAGGCTAAAGTTTAAATTAAAAAATAGACAAACAAACTTGTAAATAAAAATAAAAGTATTTCAATTCTAATTTTGATCTTTTAAGTCTTTCATTTGTACATTTGTACTTAACTATACTAGTCCATTGACCCAAACACGTAAAACATTTTCAGTGAATAATTCTTGTTAATTACTATACCTTAACTTATCCCCAAACCAGGACATTTATCAGAAGCGAAAACAATCGATTTAAAAGGGGGTTAATGATCGATAAATTGTAAAATCTGTTCCTGTATTTTTTATAGAATATCTGGGTCTAGCTTTTCTGTGTTCATCCTGGTATGACGATAAACTTCATCCGACAGAAAAGCCTCTGATTGGCATGTTTTGAGGAGCGTGAAACAAGGTCCGAATTTCTGTTGTTCACAGGTTCACTATGATCAGAGGTGGTAGCACCTCTTAGGGTCCCTGCTATGGGCAAATATTTAACCCCAAAACTTACGTCACAACACTATGAATGTACAAAAATACATTTTTATAGTAAAAATATCAACAATACGTTTTATAGTAAAAAAATATTACCAGCAATACATTTTTCTTTATAAATATGAACAGCAATAAATTTTGTAAAAATAAATATTACCAGCAATACATTTTTGAAAAAATATATTTACACCAGTATATTTTTGACAAAAAAGATATTACCAGTAATAAATGTTTGTGATAGAATAATAATAATAATAATAATAATAATAACCGCCCAGACATTGTTATTAAAGACCACAAACAAAATAAGTGCCTCCTTATTGATATGGCAGTCCCTGCAGACTGCAATGTATCTTTGAAGATATTCGAAAAACTGTCAAAATTCAAGGACCTTGAAATAGAAATCTAAAAAATGTGGCACATGGGAACATCAACAATCCCTGTTGTAGTTGGAGCCCTTGGACTGGTTGGAAACGATTCCAGTAGACTAATTGAAGGGATCCCTGGAAGTCCATGCCTCAAAGAGATACAAAAAATGTTCTGACAAGTACAGCCCACACTTTACGAAGGGCTTTATCTATGTAATTATTATTTTTTTTTTGGCAGTGGAAAGTGTCATGATGCCATTTCTAACCTTAGGTCCCTGGGCGGGACCAAGAAAGAAATCTGTAAACGCCAGATATCAAAGAAAATAAAAATGATAATAATAATAATAATTCCAGCAATGCTTTTTTGAAAAAAAAAATTATAGCAATATATGTTTGTAAAAGAAATTAATTATGCTCCCAAGAAAATTAAATTTAAATTTTTTTAAATTGACATATGAGGAGTTAGTATACCTCTAAACAAACAATCAAACTTGCTGTTCAACGTACGAGAAGAGACATTTTTGCAGCAAGGTCTGCTAGGTCTGTCGCTAGAAAAGTTAGTTCCTTCTGTCATATTAGACAATATTTCTCGCCAGAATCTATCTTACACATGTTGAAGTCTATCATTCGTCTATTCATTGAATAGTGCTGACGCATCTGATGCTACTTCTATGCATATATATATATTCTTGATAAAAAAGAATACATAATATTATTGGTCTTGAACTGGCATCTCGGCTTCAGTTAGTTTTTTTTCCGCCGTGACATAGTTTCTCTGTGGATTTTCTCTTGTCATGTTAATTTTTCTGATGAGCTTTCCGCATTGGTACCTAGACTTTATGGATTTAAATTATTTGCTAACAGTTTTTTCTTTAGTCCTTCTCGTTTGTGGAAATGTTTTGCTTTTTCCTGCTTCCCAATCAATTTTGATCTCCAAAGATTTAAATACAAAATCAGTCATTGTTTCCTGTGTTCCTAATTCCTGTGTTTTTATGGGTCTCTCTCCGTAATAGTGTGTCCTTTTTCTCCTATTCTGTCACAGAATATGAAAAAAATATGAGAAAATATGAAGAGAAAAAGGGACATTTAAAAAAAATCAACACACAAAACGCTTTCGTTGTTTAGCGTAACGATACTGACAACAATTTTGACTTAGGAAATGATACCTTGATTAAAAGAGAAAATAATTCATTAAGACGAAAATGTTTGGCAATAGCCTTGATCGCTTGATCAGCCAAGGTAAATTTGCATCCAGGTTCTTACAATATTTCACCATTATTGGTAGATTTTCTGTTGTCCCAACCTGGGATAGGTAGGGACAATGATGATGGAAAGAAAAAGAAAAAGAATACTGATGAATTCGGCTAGATTAAATAATATTCTTTCAAAAACTGAAACTCCTATCATCTTTCATTTCGTGCGCATGCGCTGACGTGGCAATCGTCAATAAAGACCAGTCCGATGAAATTCTGACGGATGAAACGCGTTACAATTTCCTTCATTTTTTTTACAATTTTTCATAGTATTTTTCTAAATACTGTTTGTTGATATATAATATTATACAAAATTATATCCTACATGTTGGGGATTATATATATATATATATATATATATATATATATATATATATATATATATATATATATATATATATGTATGTATGTATGTATGTAATTATATATATATATATATATAATATATATATATATATATATATATATATATATATATATATATATATATATTTAATCTTGTATTTTGATTGGTCATTCTAGCTTATGTAACAGCGTTTACCCCTAGCGAAGGATCGTTAATTAATTTGAAACTTTTAAAACCATTTATTCTACATTCAAAATCATCACTTGATGAGAAACCAGAAGTGTTGAAACAAAATGGCTATTTTTGTAGTGATTTTATAACATATTTATGTTATAATATTTAAATAAATAATTATATATATATATATATATATATATATATATATATATATATATATATATATATATGTGTGTGTGTGTGTAAAAGTGAACATTTAAGTCAACTTTCAGAGGTGACAGTCACAGACTGTTTCTTGCTAGGCGCAATCGTATATATATATATATATATATATATATATATATATATATATATATGAGAAGAAATATTGTTTTAAGGTGTACTATATTTATGGGATAAAGTGCTCAATATCAGAGATAGGGCGTATGTAAATATAAATATAAAAGTGAACATTGAATTCAACGTCCAGAGGCGACAGGCTGTTTCATTCTAGAAGCAATCGTCCGGCGACTTTTTGTTCCTCCTTAGTTTCAAATTCACACTTTATTCTTCATATAACCCCAATTTAATATAAGGCTAATATCTGTGTTTAATTTTGTAAAACCTCTTTCATTTAAGACTAATATTTTCAACCTTCCCCTGACGACGAGGCTAATCGTCTGATTGAAACATTGAAATGGATGAATTTTGTATTAGTTTTAAGATGTTTTTTGTTGGAGTTGTTACAGTTAAATTTCTAATTCTGACACTAAACCAGTCTATACCGGGGTCGAATAAGACTGACGAAGTTTTTGTCCGTTGAAGTAAACCTATTCCCCATATCAGGTAATTTTGGATTATATTGTGTATTAATTATTTGCTCTGTAATAATAAATACATTGAAAACTTTTTGTTGATCAGTTTCAATATTTTATATTACTACGTTCCACTTGGATTATATACCAACGAATTTATTACCTTTAATATATATATATCGCCGGACGATTGAAATCGAACTAGTGGGAGTGGATGAGTTGCTTGGACAGACACACGCACGAACACACATACACTGTACTTTATATATAAGATAGGGCCGTGGGGGTTCTACAATATTAAAAAATCAATGATTTTTTATTCTGAAAAATCTTGTGGTTTCAAGAAGGCCTAACAAATACTAATCTACAAATATTTTTCATAAAATATGACCATTTTTTACGAGTGGACTACACAGTTTTAGTTGTGCCAATAATTTCTCTTCGATTTGGTAAAGCAAAGCCCTAACTTTATTTTTCTTTCAAGGTTGAATAGAAGCATGTGTTTGCTTTATCTATTAGCTATTTAAATAGTGATCTTTTTTTTACATACAATTTTTTATTGTTACTGTTTACGGCTTTGAAAACTTTATACCTACCAGACTAAATAAACATAAATATGAAACAAATGAACGACGAACGTAATGCAGCCAACTTTAATATGTCGATAGCATAACGGTTAACAACCACGAGAATGGTTTCGCGTAGCCGTGTTCAAATTCAGCAGAGATCTTGCCATTGTGATAACAATCAGTTCAACAATGAAAAACAAATCAATATTTGTGACTGAGGCCTCAATATGGCAGACTACTTTAAGAACTCTCTGACAGTTTCCTAAATTTTTGCTTCTGATGTTCGACTTCAAGCCATAAGCTCTATGTATGGCATGCATCCAAACTTTTACCCAGTGGTTTTGGTTTTTGAATGAGTTTTATTTACGGCTTATCAACTGTTCGTGGGTTATTTAAAGCCGGATGTATATTTTCGATAGTAAGGAAAATTATATTTCTTGCCAGTAAATGTACCATTAACAATTTCTGATAATAACAATGAATTCTCCAGATGCAATTTCTACTATTTTAACAACCATAGCTAGACGGTGGAGATGGATTCATATATTTCCCAATGATCCCGATTGGAACTCAAACTCAGCTTTCCGATTTCTTATTTCGAGTGGCTATCTGCACCCCCCCTTCATAAGAAAATTGAATTTCTGTTCATGATAGCTTCTACATAATGTATAAATCCCAAGTGTAACAGCAAAATTGTCCAAATTGCTTTATAGTATAATTCTCCATCCCACAAAATGTTGAATATCTAAAAAAAACAAAAAAAAACAAAAAAACACTAAACAAGTTTCTTTTTTCCCGCTTTTCAGATAAGACGTTTATCCATCTTTATATCATTTGTCGTAAAAACCACTGAGAAACCATTTGAGTCATTCAGCTAGAAGGAGAACAAGTTAAAATCGTTTTGCGTCAGCTACACTGTCTTCCCAACTGAGCAATGCTAAAGGAGGCATTCATTAATTGTACTAAAATTCATACTCTGTCTTCCGTCTTCAAAGTCCGTCCAAGAACCATCAAGAAAACGGCGAATAAGTTTTAAAAAAAAAGTTAAGACTAGAGAGGAAAACCAGTTCCTGAGCTCAAAACAGGAAGAGAGATCATATTTCAACTTAATAAAGAGATAAATTATATAAGATTCAACTCAATCCATAAGACGTTTGGCACGTAATAATGAATTTTCAGTTATGACAGTCCAAAAAGCAGTGAAAGAAGACTTGAAATTGAAATCGTACGCGAAACCTGTGAGGCACCTTGTTAATCCAGGACAGAAACTTAGAAGGTTAGAGATGGTGAAGATCATCTCGAAAAGTTTGAAAATGATCCTGGAATAATATATATATATATATATATATATATATATATATATATATTCATGAGCTTCCTCTCCTTAGCTATGATTAATGATGACCATGTCATTTTCAATTATAATCCATTTCATCACGATGCTTCCGTTAGACGTGTAAATTAATTATACATTCTTATTGCACAAAGTAGAGTCCAGTAGTTTTAGAAAAACCTCGGAGAATTCCAGTAACATATCTTAAATCATTTCTAAGCGAGAACGTTGATTAATCTAACAAATGGACAATTTTGCTGTTACACGATTTGGATAATTTTGCTGTTAAGCCCAGAACACACACACACACACACATACACACACACACACACACACACACACACAAACACACACATTTCATAAATATTATTTTTCGATATACACACATACACATATACACATATGTATGTGTGTTCATGTGTACATTAGCACTTAATGCTTTCTTTTGGAGCAATGTACCTACTCGATGAAGAATATAAAAACTTCATATTTAGGTTATTTTAACGCAAATAAATGACCTGTCTATATTTCTGAGATGAGGTATTATGTACATTATTTATATTATTCGGACTATTGTCCTCATCTTTGTCGCCATATTTATTACAACATCACTGGGGTAGACTGTTCTAGTTCCACGTGCCATGTTTAATGGATGTCAGTTATCAGTTATCTCCTGTTTATTTCCCTCTGAAATTAGCCGGGTATTGAACTCGCACTCTTTGGGTCATATCACTGGATCTATCCAACGCCTTTATCCACTGTGCCATGTGCCCTTGAGGACTTGGTTAAGGCAGTGGAGAACTTGGAGAGGGGAATTAACAGGAGATAACTGATAACTGACATCCATTAAACATGGCACGTTGAACTAGAACAGTCTACACCAGTGGCGAAATAAAGGGTCCAGTTCGACATTCCAACCACCTGAAGAAGGCCGGAGCGTATAACGACCGAAAAGTTGTAATTAATATGGCGATAAAGATGAGGACAATAGTGCGAATAATGTAAATAAGGCAAATAAACTGCGTCTAGAGATTATATGCAAGTTATGAATTGTTATAAAGAGTTGCCTCTTTAATGTTAAAAGTCCTATTATGATGTTCTTTAGATTCAACTCAATATTATTAACTTAGATATATAGTGATAGAGAAAACTATTGTTTTTGGTTGGAAAAATTTTTACTAAGTTGACAAAACAGACTAATTTGACTGTCAGTAGTTTATTTGCAACTATTTATTTTGATACTTTTACATTAGTATACCTTGTAAAACTAATGTAAAAAATAATATGAAAAGATCTTAGAACAAATCCGTCAATTTCTTAAAGGAAAAAAAACATTTTATTTTAAAAATAAAAGATATATTAACAAAAAATAATAAGAACCTCCTAAAATTTATTGCACAAATGCTCCTTTCTTTTCAATAACTCTTAGTAGCCTATTGGCAACATCTGATGTTAGATTTGCAATTTTAGCGGCTGGTAAGTTGTTTGCAGCAACTTTAACTGCCTCCCAGAGGTCACACTTGCTGTTGAATTGCCTTTCATTAGAATAAATATCTCTCTTGAGGATGCTCCACAGGTTCTCAATGGGATTCAAGTCACAGCTGTTTGAAGGCCATTCCATAAGAAAATCTTCAACAAATCCCTTTTCTTTCAACCAGGATTTGGTAAACTTTGATGCATGACTTGGTGCGTTGTCTTGCATAAGGATCATAGATCTACGCTTGGCTAAAGACTGGTTTTCAAGCCATTCAAAGAAATATTGCTCTAGAAAATCACAGTAACTTTTGGAATTCATTTTAACCAAGTCTTTCAGTTTAAATGGACCTACGAGCTCATAACCAATAATCCCAGCCCATATCATGATTCCACCACCGCCTTGTTGGCGTTTAAAAAAGATTATTGAGTCATGTAGCTTGCAAACCCATCCTCGAGCCCATCCATCGGGTCCATCGAGGGTGATTCGTCTATTAAAAGCACTTTACTGAAAACAGTTTTCATGTATTTTGTTGCCCACTGCAATCTTCTTTCCTTATGATTTTTTGTTAAAATGGGTTTCTTTATTTGATTTTTTACGTCAGCAAACTTCCTTAATGCTTTACACCTTGTTTCCCTTGAGACCATAGGAGCTCCAGCGGCCTCAAATATGAACGCACTTGACGCATTTGGGTTTCTTATTAATTCTCTTCGGATATGTGATAGATCTCGCTTTGTTAAATTCCTGAATTCAGCCTAAGACTTTTTTTCCTTGGTTGAATTCCCTTTTGACATATTTTCTTGATTGTTCGATGATCCCTTTTCAAATCCTTAGAAATTTGAAGCGAAAACTTTCCTTTGCTAATTTCTTTGATTATATAGTTCTTTTCATTCATTGTTAGTTCTTTTTTACGAGCCATAATACTAAATTCTAGTTCTTGCAAATAATCGCTTGACACTGCAAATTGCTATAAATGCTGAAAAAATACTAAATATCAATCTGAAATTTAAAATTGGGACTTAATTGCTTTCATGCTTACTCGCTATACATAATAGTACAAGTTATTTCATTGGATAACACATAACTATGAATTTTACATAAAATATTTGACAATACCTCTTTTGCATATAATCTCTAGACGCAGTTTAAATGATTCGTTCACACTGAAATTCATCACACGCATTTCCATATCCCAACGCTAAATAAAATGTAGTGCATAATTATAAACGTTTATTCAACGGCCTTTGCGGTCATTTAAAATATCTTTATTGTTATTTGGTACGCGAGTTGATTTTCGTTTTCAGACCCACGCTCATTCTAATGGACGAATTTTTTGTTTACAGTTAATGTGGCAAGATAACAAAGTATATTCTGTTTCTTGTTGGCAAGATTCCAAGGAAAAATATTATTAAAAGTACAAAATATATTTTGACGGGAAAATTGTTCCGTGAAATTGATTTCCAAAGTATACAAATATTTTCCTTGTCCGTTTATTAAGAAAAAAAAATGCAGAAAAATTATCATCCTAACCAAGATACGCTTTCAAAATGTGATATTTAAACATTCATTTTTTACTAGATTGAAAGCCGACCTATCGAACGGGGGGTTTAATCTACGTCCTGTAGAGGGATCTTGATTGAACCTTCGGCCCAACAATTGCACTTCATGCATTGAATGCATATTAAATTTTTATTAAACTTGAACAATATTTTTCAAACAATTGGGCCTCGTTCTATGGCGTTCCTTCGGAGGATTGGCGCGATTCCGTCTCGATTAAGGAACGAGCCTCGCGAAACGGAGTGGCTCTAGCAACGTGTCTCACTGGCGACGGTTCGAGGTAATGCTTTCTCCATCATAGCGGCTGGCAGAGGATAGAAAAAATTGTTTATATTTATGTTGTTTTGGAATTGTCATCAATGGTTCAACTGAACTTGCTTTGTTTCAATGACTTTTGTTTTGTTATTATTAGTTACTTTGTTCAATAAATACGTTAATTTAAAAAAAAATCTATCTGGAACTTATTTCAAAGCTTCATGATAACATTTTTGGTTTTCACATTGGGGGCCATTACAAATATCTTGTTTCCATTCCCATCCCATGAAAAGCCAACATAGAGAAAAAACAAGGTTCCATCACATGAAGTCCAGTTACTTTCAATAAGTGTCCTTATTGATTGACATTGCATAGCTTACTCTCACTGGAAACCGAAGTCTTTTGAGCTCAAAAGGAATATCTAGAGGAATTAAGGAGATTCTTGGAATTAAAATTCTTTCTTCCTTTCCTGGAACAGTAAGGATCTATGCTTCCAAGAGATGAGGAAAGATTTTATTTACAATTAACCTTACAAAGCTTAGAAGAATCCATATTTTCCAATAGGATACGTGGCATATTTTCTTTTAGTTCCACCTTGTGTGCCGAGATTGCAGTAGGATGCAATGACTTCAGGAACTCTATTGGATAATTCACTACCTGCTCTAATTCAACCACAGTGTCATTGAAAAAGTACTTCAAGCTTTCTTTTGGAATTTCTTGGAAAAGTTTACAGTTGATGATATCCACAGTTTTATTCTTGGAGTTTAATATGGATCTCTCACAAAGTCAGCTTTAATCCAAGAAATGGTTTTTAATGTTTGGATAAACATGGTTCATCAAGTCTTGTATACTTAAGCCTGAAACTCCACAAGAACTTGGATGTGGAATATCACCATTTTAGTCCATTATTTATAGTTCCATTGGCAAGCTGCAACAGTAAAGAAGCTAATCTTCCTGCTTCAAGCTCACCTGAGATTCTAATTCTTATGTTTCTTTTCTAGCTGAATCTTTAGACATGGCTCCAGATGTAAGAATTTTTCAGGTAAGTATTTTTTTCATCAGCTGGAATTCCTCTTGTAATGACTGGTAATGTTTGTCTAAAACCGCATGAGAGTAACACAGTGATAGCCCTCAGGTTTTGTGAATTCTGTCACATGTCAGTTTTGTTCAGAACCTCAAATGCTCGCGTGTGTACCTTGGTACATTCATCCCAGACAATGAAGCTTGTCTTCTCCAGTAGCTTAGCAAGTTGTTTACTCTTTTCATGTTGCAAATAGAAGTTTCTTTGTAGTTCAAATCCAGTGGTAGTTTGAAGGGTCTGTGTGCTGTACGCCCACCAGGCAGGAGCGTAGCAGCAATTCCTGATTCCTGCTGCTAGAGCTATTTTTCTTTAGAGTCTCATTGCAGATAAAAGAAGGTTACTTATAAAATATTTACCAGTACCCTCAGTTTTTTATTGTTTTTTTTTTAAAAATCAATTCACCCCAAGCTAGGCGGGAGTGCCACTAGCACGCAAGGGGTTAAAGAGGGTTAAGAACAAGATTAAAGAGGCATTTTTAGTGAAAGGATACAGAGAAGGACGGGGAACACGCTCAGGGTGTCAGATGTCGATTGACATTACACTTGAATATTTGACGATTATAGTCATCGAGGAAGCATGTAAGGGGAAGGGAGTCCCACAGACGGGAAGTGCGGCAGAAGAAGCTGTTTGGGTAGAAGAGATGGTTACATTTAACCGTTTTCATAGTGAAAGGGTGGGACCGAATTGACAGACTGGTAGCTCGCTTAAATTCATGCAGTCCGGGAACCAGCGAAATTAGCTCGTCGGAACAGTTGCCGCGAAAATACTTGTAGAAGAGACAGACGGAGGCCACGGCACGTCTGTGGGATAGCGATTGTAGACTAGATGCCAGATCAGGCATCAGATCATTTTGCAAATTCGTCTCTGGATTTTGTTGAGGACATCGAGATGTACAGCGGGAGAACTAGACTATATATGACAGCAATATTCTATGCAAGTGTTGTTGCCGATGTAATCAAGGAGCTTCTGATACACTTTCTGTTGTTTTTGGTTCAACAGGGGCTCATTGTTTTGAACACATTGCCGCAGTTCTTCTATGTTGTATGCTGTTTCGCTCAAAATTTGTGTTGATTTGTCCAGTTTATCTGTTTGGATTTGGCAGGCCAAAATTGCTGAGATCTCTTTGAGCCAAGTTCATCACTTTGTCTTCAATTTCTCAGATAGCCAAATTTGCGATTTGAGGATTCAATTCCAATTTTGTGCAAGTCTCATTTGAAGAAGATGAGTTACTTATAAATTAGAGATTTGTGCCCCTTTTATTGAAAAATCGTGACACAGAAATTTCGTATTTCTTATACAGATGAAATATTTAAAAGTTAGAGAATTTTATCCCTTTAATTGAAAAAGTGGGACACTGACATTTTTGCATTTAATATATACATGAGATATAACAAAGTTATAGGGTTCTGTCCCTTTAATTGAAAATATGTGATACACAGACATTTACGTATTGATTATATATATTAGTCACTTTATTCTGTCGATAAAAATTGTACGGACCTTGAATTTTCACCAAGTGTGATGAACCGGTGTTCTCTCAGGGAGTCACTCTGTCTTTAGCGCCTCTTGGTACAAAGAATTTTAATTCCAAGAATCTACTTAATTCCTCCAGATTTTCCTTTTCAGCTCAAAAGACTTCGGTTTCCAGTGAGAGTAAGCTATTCAATGTCAATCAGTAATTCCCAAGGACAATTATTGAAAGTAACTGGACTTTATCTGATGGAACCTTGCTTTTTCTCTATGTTGGTTTTCAAGTGTTGGGGATGAAAACAAGTTAATTTTATTATTGTACCCCCAATGGAAAAAACAAAAATGTTATTGTTGTGAATTCCGGGGAGGGAATCCTGCACAAATAAATAAACAACGCCAGTAATTGAAATAGGAAAATAAGTGTATTGAACGTAAGAATACAAACAAACTTGAAATGAAGATTAGTAGTCCAGGAATGTGGGTTAGTAGAAAGTATATGTACAAGTCTCTGTAAGTGAAGCCGTAATTATCTCTCTCTCTCTCTCTCTCTGGACTCTCCGTATCTCAACCTTGTCTCAACGTATCTCCACGCAGGTATCTCTCTCTGTCTCCAACTCTGTCAGTATAAGTATACTTTAGACGAGTCCATTTTGTGTAAAAGGGGAGAGCCCCACAACAGTTATAATGCAGCTTTGAAATAAAATCCAGATAGAAAAATTATATTTAACCCAAGAAATGCTAAAGGCAGAGGGTTTCCATGAGAGACCCTCTGCCTTTAGCGCCTTTTAACCCAGGCCTCAAGTTGAAGTACGTGCAATTATCGCTAAAGATGCTGGAAACATCGTCGGTTTCCTGTATATCTTCAGTAAATACCTGATCCCTTCTGATAGCTACGTTTATATGAGTTAGATCATACCGATAATGGAGTACTGCTTCCCAATATATGGAGAGGAACTGCCTAATCTTCACTTTCCAGTCTTGGTACAGTCCAAAAGTCCAATTTTTCACTCTAAAACCTCTTTCCCATAGAAGAAATGTCTCAAGCTTCACTGCTCTATCGCTAATTCCGTAGAAGTGTCTAGACGAACTACATTCCTTAGTTCCATCAGTTCACGGCTAAGAACCACCATTTCACACGCATTCCCGACGTATTTCATTGGCGAGTTTCAAATTCCAGTTCATGCGAACTGTTGCTTTGTATTATCTGAATAAAACCCATTCTAATATTTCATCTCAGACAAGCGTTTTGAGAATATAGAAAAATAAAAACCAAAACCTTTTATTAAAAATATGAATATCAATGGTGATGAAACCAGTTCAATTGATCCTTGTTAATTATCATGGTGATATCCTACAAAGAACGTACAAATCAAGCTTCGGCATGTCGGAACAGAAAAACGTGAAACCAGACAAATTTGAAGCGTCTTTTATTCTTTATAAAACTGAACAAAACATTGAGAAAAACGTTAGAAAACACTGAATTTCTTTCAGAAAATGAATTTTTTTACTGTAATCTTTTTTTAGATAAATTTGGTATTCACTTATCACAAGGTCTCCAGATAAAGTGATAGGAGGAGAGCGACTGAGTCTATGGATACAGTGCAGCGTCTAGGTGGTACTAGTGATATTTTTAAAAAAAAGTCTTCTTTTCATAACATACACATAAGGATGGAATTATGGGTATTTATCTATCTCAGCCTATTCGTATGTATGTATGTATGTATGTATGTATGTATGTATGTACGTATATATGAATCTCTGTTCATTATCTATCTATCTATCTCGGTTTCTTCAAATCTACCTCAGTCGCTTCTCATCTATCTATCTATCTGTCTATCTATCTATCTATCTATCCCAGTTTCTTCCTATATATCTGGCTATCTCTCTGTCTATTTATCTCATTCTGTTCATTATCTATCTATCTATCTATCTATCTATCTATCTATCTATCTATCTATCTATCTATCTATCTATCTCAGTTTTCATCATATCTATCTCTGTTTATTCATATCTATCTATCTATCTATCTATCTATCTATCTATCTATCTATCTATCTATCTATCTATCTATCTATCTATCCCAGTTTCTTCCTATATATCTGGCTATCTCTCCGTCTATCTCGTTCTGTTCATATCTATCTATCTATCTATCTATCTATCTATCTCAGTTTCTTCATATCTATCTGTGTTTATTCATAGCTATCTATCTATCTATCTATCTATCTATCTATCTATCTATCTATCTATCTATCTATCTCAGTTTCTTCATATCTATCTGTGTTTATTCATAGCTATCTATCTATCTATCTATCTATCTATCTATCTATCTATCTATCTATCTCAGTTTATTCATATCTATCTATCTATCTATCTATCTATCTATCTATCTATCTAACTATCCTTACAGATTATGACAAATTTCTAACCACATGTTTATCTAGTTTCTTGATTTCTTTATCATTCTCTCCCCCACCTGTCTCTCTCTCTCTCTCTCTCTCTGGTTCTATATTTTTATCTGCTTCTCCATCCATCCGACTATGCAGTTATATTTGCTATTTAGATACCTATATCAACCCACCTCATATTTTCTTCATTTCTCCGCACACACACACACACATATATATATATGAGAGTGGCACTATGATATATATATATATATATATATATATATATATATATATATGTGTGTGTGTGTGTGTGTGTGTGTGTGTGTGTGTGTGTGTGTGTGTGTGTGTATGTGTGTCTCTTAGGTATGTCTGATTGAATAAATTCCAGATATTATGTTTGTTAATTTTTAATAAAATCCGTTCATACCCACGAATAACCTTCCGTGTATTGATATTAAAGGATGAGAGAAATATGTTATGGGTGGTTAAATTTCTTTTATTTTCATTACGCAAGTACTTTCGATATTCTTCCAAGATCATCTTCAGGTGTGCAAAACTATATGTTGTTCATTACTACAAGTATTTATACAATGTTGTGCGCTGTTATCCATTACCATAATTTATTTTCATTATGCTTTTAAGTGCAAAACAGTTGACAATGTGCTGAACGTCCATTAGAACGTGAAAAAAGTATCCATTATGGATTTTTTTTCATGTTATAATGTCGTGTTCATGTGCGCATTAAAGCGTGTAAAAAACTGTTCCTTGATAGGCATTTCAGAAAATTACTGCAGTATGTCTATCTATAAAAGGCAGGATGTGTGTGTATGTGTGTGTGTGTGTATGTGTGTGTATGTGTGTGTAACGAATGCACGGCCGCAATTTTCGACAGATTTGCACCAAGATTTACATGGACATGCTCCAAGTTAGCTACAACGCCAAGACCGACTTTGCATTTCCCAACTCTCATCGATAGTGGAAATAATCGATTTTTTCATGCTTCTACGTCAGTTTTCATGTAGTTTGCGCCGATTTTCTACTGGCCAGAGTGAGAGCCTATAGATAGCTGCCACGAATAGGCAGGAAGATTCTATTGGCCAGCGTGAGAACCAACAGTTGACTGACACGAATGTTAACTAGCATGCAAAAAAAAATCGATAGCTGCATTCGTCACAAGTGGGAAAAATTTTAATCTTCATGGCACTTTACTCCAATTGGCTCATTCGCTTGCTTAAACTCAACGTTGATTCTGATTCCGCAGAACTGGGTTGGGTGTGAAAAAGTATTTGTTGTTAACATTCTTTTTTCATTCGGTTTTTCCAGTTACGAGTCCATTATTAAAGCTGATCGTTTTGTGTTCATTTTGTTTAGTTCTTTTTTTGTAACAGATTTAATGTTTAGTATAGAGCTTAGAAAAAATTCGCAGTGTGAGATAGGTAAGAAGTAAGGCATGTAGCAACATCAGCACGGCAAAGGGCACTCCTTTAAAGGCAAGGAAGAGCAAAAATATTTTAAGTCAAGTGATAGCGATTGCTGTATGAGTACGACAATTTTTTAAATCAAGCACGGGCAACGCCGGGCCATGCTGCTAGTTCATATTTAATTCTGTTTAGTGCCTCCTTTAATTTTTTAATATAAATTTCTTCTTGTATTTATAATCGGAATTTGTTGTTTTCTTGGTGTAGGATAGTTGTGTCGTCGATTAGTAATGTTTTATATTGGCAATGCGGACAGGAATGTTGTTATAGATGTCTCGCAATAGACGAATGGTCAGACAAGTGTGTGCATTTTTGTTGGTGAATTTGTCGTATACCCAACATATATATTTGTTTTTTGTCGACGATGCATTCTCCCAAGAGACATTTGAATTGGTATATAATTTTGGTTTTACGTAATACATCAGTTAATGGGGAGGAGTTATTGCGGATAATTAAGTTGGTTGTATTTTATTTTTATAATATATAATTAATTTAATTTTTTTTTTATTAGAGTCTATCGAAAATACGTTAGCATGAATGAGATTCTTTATGATTTTTTCATCCTGTTTTTAGTTAGCATCAATACGCGGAAGGTTATTTGTGAGCATGAAGGGATTTTGTTTAGCAGATATAATGTTTGTAATTTATTCAGTCATACATATATATATATATATATATATATATATATATATATATATATATATATAGATAGATAGATAGATAGATAGATAGATAGATATAATAAAAGGACATAAACACTAATATTCCATGGTCATAATTTATTCCATTCGAATCGTAAAAACGATCCAATTCATCAGACCTACAGATTCAAAAAGAAAACAGAAAAAACAACTCCGGGAATATATTAGTGAAAGTATATATGTGACAGTGTGGGAGGACATGGGATCTATATAGAGGGGTTGTCCTGGACATTAAGTTCTACCTGGATCATATCCTCTTGGAATTATTTTTATACATATATGTATGTATAGATATAATTGCATATGTATGTGTATATTTATCACTAATATTGTCACTATATATATATATATATATATACATATATATTGAAAATTTATTTACTAAAGGCAACATCTTTCTGCACAGTTAGAATGTAAGTCGATTCGTTTTGAGAAGATGTAATTAAACGGCAAACATTTTTATGAAATATCTCTAATTCTGAAATCTTAAATTAATATCCCCTATACGAATTTAATGCTTTAAATGGTTTTTAAGGCAAAATTTGACAGTTAAAGTGAAATGATTGATCATTTTCGAGTTGCAACAAATAAAACAAACGATTAATATTTTAATGATCGTTATTTGTCACCTAACAAAGATATTTTTCTTTTTTCGATATCCTTCAGGACTTATCAAGACAAAGTGAGAAATTTCAGTCAGAAGGTTTTAACTGTCGGATTCCAATTTGCATTAGAGATGAAATCCAGAATGTTACGGGCATAAAATGTATTCAGTAAATGCACAAATACTGAAATGGGCGTTAGACAATGATATGTCATTTCATAAGCCATATCCAACTTTTATAGCCTGCCTATCCTGAAAGAACTAGAAGTCCTCCCATGATATATTATTGACGGATACAATCTTCAAAGGATAAGATATGCAGTTGTTACTTTGTTGATTGCGGGCGTAGAAAGGAAACTGCAATAACTGCTAGAGAAGGTAGTAAAAGAAAGTGTGAGTGATGGACTAGCTATCAGTTGTAGAAAAACAATATAGTGTTATCAGCAAGATCCTCATCCCAAGATTCGATCTACGAATTGAAGATATCGAATTGAAACAAAAACGATCATTTAAATATCTGGGAAATATTTTAACAGGGTATGGAAAATGTGGCGCCGAAATAAGGATCGTTGGAATAGCGAAAGATAACTTCCAAAAGCTAAGTAAAGTATCAAGAAACAGGAAAATTTCATTAGAAACAAAGAAAAGAGTGTTGAACTACTATGCAGTATGATTTCTCCGAACTTGCAGTAAATGCTGGACAATCGCATCGCAGATGAAAATACATGAGACAACAGAAATATGGCTCTTCAGAAGAGAAGAATATTTCCGATCTGTCGGTATTTCAGTGAATTGCCGGTCGTTCACATTTTTCGTCGAAGAGATCTCCGGTGTATTCGTTCAAGCGCTGATTTTTTTTGTTTCTCTATTATCAGCGTGTCGTAATTGTTTTTTATGAAGCCTCTTTATGAACATGTCTTTCGTCCTGTTAGTTCCCTTATTTTTAATACATATCTCTTTTATCTGTCATACTCATTCTCTCTATTTCTGCACATTTTAGAGGCCATTCTTCTTTAGCCTGTCTGCATTTTTTCCTTATTTCATTGTGTAGATTTTTTTTGTATTCCGTTCCATGTCTTGGCATTGTTTTCTGTTTCCTTTGCATCATGTCGATAATTTCATCTGTGATCCATTCGTTTTTTTCTTCATCGTCCACTTTCCTTTGGGACGATTTGGTTTTCTCATGTCACTAAATCTTCTTTTAGTGTTTTCTACTTCGTTTTCCATTTCAGTTTTGTCCCTCGTATATTCATTATACACTCTTCAGATATTTTCCCTTCAGGTTCCAGTCGTTCAGGAGTCTGTTGTATTGCAATTTGTGTGCTCCGTTAGGCTTCTTCAATTTCCTTAGATTCACTTTTAGTTTACATATCACAGGGAATCACTTGCATAGGTTTTGTAGTGAACAACAACCGCATTCCTGAATCTTATAACATACCTTAAAACTATATTTTTACCTCACGCACTCACAATCAAAGAGATACATAAACAAATACAGGGTGACCCAAAAAAACGAGAATTTTTGAAGTGTATATTGTTGTTCATGATGATGGTAGTCTTTGAGTATAGAATCCAGAGGTTGGCAGTGAATATTTCGAAGACAGTAGGGAAGCGTAGTTCAGGTTAGCAGTGGATATCTCGATAAAGTAGCAGAGCGTAGTTCTTTGGTTTCTGGTCATCTTTGGAGAGAGTATTCAAAATGGCCGCCTTTATACACGACGGATTGAATATTCCCCGTCTCCTGATTAGTTAACCTTCTTTTGGGGAACTATAAAGTGAGTCAAGTCATTTGGGTTTGCTCACTAGTACATAATGTACTCAAAATAATCCAACATATATTGCCAGACATGAGCAAGTGGCAACACTGCGAGACAGTGACCTTGAGCAAGTAAACATTTCGCCATTTTAGTAACGAGAATGAAATTCACAGTATCCCAGCTGAGATGTTGCAGCAGTCAATGAGGAATCTCAACAGCAGATTTCAAGAATGCATTCGTACAGGAGGACGCCATCTACAGGACGTAATTTAAAAACAATGAAAATTCCATCATTGTTTCTTAAATGGCATGTTTTAAGGCTTCAATTACTATGAATTAAATATTTTTCTTCCAACACTCTTGGTTTTGTTGGATTGTTAAAAAGTTCCCGTTTATTTTTTGGTCACCCTGTATATACCAGTCTGTTTAAATATATAACCCCGTTACTTTGTTAGTATGCCTGTAGGTATTGATCTATTTCTATTGGCATTTAGATACCTCGGGCGGTTTGTATCCGTTCTACACGCTTTTTAAACAGGGAAACAGAGAAGTGTGTCGATGAATATGCTATTGCTTTCATGCGAATTTTGCCAGTTTTCTTTTTTATGAAATGTACACTCCTGTTACGAGAGGGGATAAATCAGGAGGACCAGTATGAAGCCGGGCGCCATCAATAAAAACTCTAAAGTAAAGGAAATGAACATCCAACCCGTCGCTGTACTGTCTTATTCAGTTTCTTTGTATGAAGATTTATTCGCCTTGAGCCGTTTACTGGGCGTCATCAGAAAGAATGGTAAGAGTCTGCAGAAATGAAACAAAAAACAAAAAAAAAACGAACACTTCCATATCCGCTGTGGAAAGTCAGTGGTTTAGTAAATAAAACAAGTTTTGTTAATGAGAAACCAAAAAGAAAATTACAAATAGCGCCGTGTATATACATATTAAGACATGTATATACATACTTTTTATAGATACAAATATTTAAGTAAATGCTCTATTTATAATAAACAGTATTAAACAACATTTACTGGCCTGAATGTCCGAGAAAAGTTTCAAAGAAAATTTTCGTCCTCCGACAGGAATCGAACCTGTATCCTATATGGAACCGTCATTTAATCTGACGTGCCTTAACCGATTCGGCCACGGAGAAGCGTTCGGTGTGCAAGATCGATTTTACTGTCTTTAAACTACAATCTTCCATGAGTCTCTCACGTACATTCATCTATGCTCAATGTCTATTCAAATAGAAACAAATGACGTCACACATTATGAAATGGACCTTGCTAACCAAACGCCCCTCTGTGGCCGAATCGGTTAAGGCCCGCCATGCTAAATGACGGTTCCGTAAAGGACACAGGTTCGATTCCTGTCGGAGGACGAATATTTTCTATGAAAATTTCTCGGACATCCAGGCCGGTAAATGTTGTTCAATATTGTTTATTATAAACAGAGAATTTACTTAAATATTTGTATCATAAAAAGAATGTATAAACATAAAAATGTCTTAAAATAATTGTCGGACATTGTCCATTTCATAATATATATATATATATATATATATATATATATATATATATATATATATATTTCAAACTAGTCACAACACATTACATTGCATCTAAACATATGGTTCTGTTGTAATATTTCGGTCTCTCGCGTGGTATGACGTCACGGAATCGTATCTTGTACTTACGACCTGCGTCTGGTATTCCGCGACCGTTATCGTTTATCATAACAAAATATCATCTTTGACGGTGGATATCTTTGTTTCCTATCGGTAAAACCACTCTGAGGATGGCTCATGTGAGCCGAAAGTTTAGGACCAACTTAAAAAATATCCAAATGTTGGACAATTTTTGTCTTTATTTTCACTAGAAATTAAAGCAAACATTCGTACGGCTCATGTTCAGACATAACAGACATTCGGTGTTTGTTATACTTAATGATATATGTTTAAATATATATTGTAATGAAACAGTATATACAAACATAATGAATTTATACAAAGAATTAAATAGCAATGTTAATGTTATTAATGGCGGAATCCCTTCGCTAACAGGACTTAATGAGATACTAAATTACTATTAATTGTTTGAATAATAAGATCCTTATATTCGAATTGTCATACAGAAGACATATGCCAAGTACTTTCGACAATTAGAAATTGTCATCTTCAGTGCGCAACTTTCTTATATATAGGCAAATACTAAGACGAAATATGTGTAGATGTTTTTTTAAATTATGCTATTTATTGACAGGTGAATATGCTTTGGAGCGGGCAAGGTCGCGATGCGAGAGTTCTTATTCAAATCGATCAAGTGAGACTTTTGTTTGAATTTTGAGAAGTTAGAAATCCACGAAATATTCTTGTTATATGTATTTATTTATTAAAGTGAAATGGACTTAGTATAATCCGATTAGTAGAGTAAAAATGCCTTTGTAGTTCTGCAGAAAGTTTAAGATTCTGATTATTAATGTGCTGTGGATCTGATGCCTTAAATATATTAGAGTAATTAAGAGAGAGAGAGAGAGGGAGAGAGAGAGAGAGGGGGGGAAATAATACGTCACTAGCAAAGACTCGAAAATATGGGGTACCCAATGAGGCTCGAACTCACTATACAGTCTTAATCGATCTAGTGAGACAAGCTTACTAACAATTACACCACGTTGAAGTGTCCAAATGATTTTCTAAGCCTGGCTTTGATGTAGAACAAGGAAGGAAAGGACACTCAATAAGGTTCGAATTCACTATTCAGTGGTAATCAATCTAGTGATATATGTTTGTTAACTATTATACCACGTCGAAGTGCCCAAATGATTTTCTATGCGTGTCTTTGATGTTTCACAAGGCCGAAAATATGCGGTACCCAATGAGGCTCGAACCCACTATACAGTCTTAATCGATCTAGTGTGACAAGCTTGCTAACAATTACACAACGTCGAAGTGCCCAAACGCCGAATTCATTTTTTTTTATAGCACAAGTCCGATACTGAACAAGGCCCGGGTGCCACTCGAGGTAGAGGTTTACGTTAGGAGACATTTTGTACGGATAGGAGGGGAAGGTAACGATTTACCCTAGACTTGAACAGGTTAAGATTTTAGTGATCGTGGAAGCATCCTCTTGGGAGTCGGTTCCACGGTGCAACGGTTCGCGAGAAGGAGCTGTTCAAATAGGACTTACTTCTCGCCGGTGGGATACCGAGAGAATGTAGATACTTTGCTACTATGTAAGTGGCATGACGGGTCCTTGCTGTAAAGGTTAGACCCTAGTGGAGGCAAGAAATGTAGTTCGTTCGAGCTCTTTCCGTGAAAGTAGCGATAGATCAGCGAGAGGTTTGTCACGTCCCGCCTGTGCGAGAGAGAGAGAGAGAGAGAGAGAGAGAGACCTATATGCTCAGAATACGTACAAAGCTATAAATCAGATTGTTTTTAGACAACTACGATCAGAAAAACTTCAAACCTAAGATTTTAGTGATCGGGCAAATATCCACTTGGGCGTCGGTTTCACAAAGCAGTGGTTAGCGAAAAGAACCTGTTACATTGGAACTTACTTCTCACCGGTGGTATACGGAGAGAATGTGGGTGATTTGCTACTATATAAGTGGCATGGCGAGTCCTTGCCGTAAAAGTTAGGCATGACTGGACCAAGGAATGTAGGGCATTAGTACACAATATTCGTCCTTATCGGTCTCTTACAAAGGTAGAGGATAGCATGAGGAGTCAGTACTTCATTTTAACTGCATCTTTACCGATGTCACCTATACAGGAATTCAACTTGAGCTCGCGTGTGCGTTGAGGCCTAATATACTCACGCGGCACGGGGATTCCTCGAGGAGACATCCGTTCATCGTAACTGGCGGTAGTTCGGGGTCTGATTGGCAGTGATGGAATGAAACAAGCCAGTTATTTCTCCCACTAAGGGTTAGATCGGAAGAGAGGTCAGCTGCCAGTCTCTGATTGTCAAGACTTTTAGAAGTGCGCCAGCATATTGTCATATTATCGGCATAGTCCTTTACAAATGATTGGAGTATATTCTTAGGTAGATGATTTATGAAAATCAGAAAGAGTGTTGATCCGAGAATTGAGCCCTGGGGGACATCTGCATTGACTGCCAGGACGTCAGGGGACTGGGCGTTCATAACTACCTTCAAGGATCGACCTGTTATAATAGAGGAAACCATTCCAGTGACTCCATAACTGGAGAGTTTGTGCAGCAAGCCTTTGCGCCCCAAATTGTGATATCTAATGCTATGGTCCTTGCGGTGCGTCAACTACTACTGCTTGTAATGGTAATTAGGGCATCAGCAGTGGATCAGGCTGATAGAAACCCATACTGCTCGTCGCACAAGAGGTTGTTCCTATCTAGGTGCTCAACAACATTCTTGATGATTAAGGCCTAAAAAAACTGATGATATTTAGGAGATCAATGGGTCTATACTGGGATGAGGTGCATCGATTGGCCGCATTCTTGAACACAGGGCATACACTTGCATGATTGGGAAAGATTTCTCCGCGGTTAAATAAGTTTGCTATAATAATAATAATTCTGGGTTGATATTCTTAAGGACGACCATTAGAATTTTGTCTGGGCAAGTGACTTTTTGGGATTCGAGGCTTTTGATAAGTCTAGAAACTTCTCTTGCTGAAATGAGTACATTACTGAGAATATTCTCATCGAGACGTAGGAAGTTGCGGAGAGAATAGCCTTTGTCATCTAACGTTGGGTTTCAGGCAAAAATCGCTTTGTCTGTCGAGGATGGTATGACCTGGGGGCCATTTTTAATGGCGGACTCAACCGCTTTGCCTCTGTTCTTAATTTGATTGGTGATCTTCCAGAATTCAATAGATTCAATTTGTTTATTTTCAATCTTGGCCTTGACTGATTGCACGTAGCTGCACTTTGCATTCTCCAGTACTCTCTTACAGTATTCGCGGGCGGCCCTGAAGAAAGTAAGAGTCAGACTACACCGCACCTTGCGATAAATTTTAAAGTAGTGCTTCCGGTGAGGTATGTCTGCATTGAATTCAGGGGTGAAACAGACTTGACTGTTTGTTTTTTTTTCCTGATTTTTTGGTGGGGATATAAACACTTCATTCGAGTCTAGGGCAGCGGTTTGGGGGTAGCGGTTTTGTGGCAGCATGTTTGAAGAAGGTTGGGAGAGTAGTTCCCGTCATGTAGGACCGAAAGCTGCCCCAGTCTGCCTTCACATAGCGAAATCTCTTACTGTGGAACGGTAAATCAAGGGATGTCATTTTGGGATTCAATCTGGACACTGACGAGGGAATGATCTGAAATGCCAATTGGGGCTAAAGTTTTTGTCAGAGCAGGACGTTAGAAAAAGGTTGCATCCGGGACACGGATGGATTCTTCAATGGTCTGTATTAGTTCATATACGATGGAGAAGTCACAGCAATATCTACCTTCCTCACCGGTTTTGGTCTGCTCATTCTTTGTGGTGAATATTGTAGTCACCGCATACATGGAAGTTGGCTGAGAGAAATTCGGTGAGGATATTGTCAATCGTCTTTGATATTCGGTCGAAGAATACCGACCCTTCATCCGGAGACCAATACTGGGCAAAGACGAATGTGTTACTAGGGATACGTGCCACGCGGAAACACATATACGGGAGATCAGGTTCCTCGTTCTTGTGTTACTGCCACACGGGAACCTGTACTTGATGTAGGCACAGAGCCCGTGACCGTGGCAATTTAGGTGATCGTATTTTTGTTATAATGGGTGAGCAGTTCGGGTTTGTCAGCTCCTGCAATTTGGTTGAAGGACTAATACCTGTTTCAGATTGGAACAGAAGTTAGGCTTGATCCTGGAGAAGATTGAGTTCCACTTCTGGAAAGTTTGAATGTAGACAACTTACATTGCTGTAAGAGATGGTATAACTGGTGTCTACTTTTTATGAGGTTTGGTTTAATAGTGTTCTTCCTATTCAATTAGATTGCTTTAATTTTTGTTTTGGTTGGTTTGGTGGATGCCTAGTAAGCAGTGAAACAGACAGCCATTGGAGATGCACGCATAAATAATATGGATTAACTTGTCCGGAGATAATACCGTAAGTAGCCATCCTCATGGCATCGAGAGGCCCCACCCGCGACTACTTCCCGTTCCAGAAACCATTCATAAAATGGCAGTAAAATAGACCCGATATTATACACTTGTTGATAGGATAGGATCCTTCGAAGTTACTCGAAGGCTCGGATCAACGTCAAAACCCAAAACAACGTTTACCCCCAGCACCCTTAATGTGAAGACAAATAAATCAAGGAAGTTTCAGGCACGTTACTCCTAGTGTATGTGTCTCGTCCGTCTAGAGGCCAGGGTAACAGAACTCCACCTTGAGTCAGAAATATTCGTACCGGCCAGAGACCAACGGTACCAAGGCAAGCTCTCTCACATACATGAGGACCAAAAGAGCCACCGGGAGAAGCGGGGTGACGAACGTTGCTCGTGGGTGCATGTGCATCCCCTGCCGCCATTTGAGTTCCTATCAGGGGCATAGTCGTTTGGCAGAGGGCATACAGAGGAATGTTAATTATTATTTAAGAGAGAGAGAGAGAGAGAGAGAGAGAGATGTTTAGAATTGAAATGAAATTACAAAGAAATAGAGCAGGACTTGACCGTTCTTTTGAGAGTTCATTCGAATCGACTGGCCAAGGGGGCAGGGAAATGATTAAGGATGAGCCTGATAGCTAACGTTGTAGCTTAGTATAAGCCCCAAGATCTCCTCTTGGAAAGCGTCGATATAAGCTCCCATGACAGTTTACCACACCATTAAATATAATCGGATCGACTATGAACATTAAATTAATGTGCAGACAAACAGTACAGACGTCCCTACATATATATATATATATATATATATATATATATATATATATATATA
>OZ038505.1:1395000-1410000 GCA_964036315.1 Acanthosepion esculentum
AAATTGCTAGTTTTTCAGTGCTGTACAGATGAATACATTTACGGCAAGCAGGCTTTGTGGTAGACTGCTCAGTAGCGAAGACAGGCATAGAGCCCTAATCGAATTAATAAAAAAAGTTTTTTTTTTCCACTGCATTCAGGTTTACTTCAAAGTTTCTTGGTAACAAAAATGCAGACACTCTTCAGAAAAGAGACATATATAAGGTGCGATGGATAAATTGTCGTCTAAATTATGCAAAAATGAAAATAACACTGACATCTCATTGTAACAGATATATTTACCAAAATTACACAAAAATATCTTGAAATACTAAAGCTTAAATTTATTCAAGAATATCGCCATTGGCTTAAACCACTGACTCCAGACGACTTCGGAATCACCTGCAGCTCTTCTGGACGATGACATTGTTTAAGTTGGTGAATGCTGCCATAATACTTGCCTTCAGTTCATCTTTGGTGATACTAGGAGTTTTGCGCCCCACATAATAATCAAAGTGGTTGCAGTTTGGGGAGTTATATGGACAGATGTAAGTGGCCGCAGAAATTGGCTTACAGCCATAACTGGGTTTTCCTGCTTGTGTGACATGGTGCTGAGTCCGGTTGCCAGACATAGGGTCTTCCAACAGCCATCATCCTGACGCAGCACATCACTCTCTCCCCAAGGCACTTCATTTAGTCTTCCGGGTTAAGTCTGAGTACCCCGCTAACAAATTTTGGAGTTATTTTCTAATCAGTATCTGCCGTACTTTCGTAATCACCATTAGACTCAAACAACACTTGCCGAATCCTCTGCAATGTCTTCAGATTGTCACCCAGATACACTGAAATGGTCGTATTGGAGATTCCCAAATTTCTGATGGAGTGAATTGCGTTGTGGCGCTCTTTTTGTTTTCACATATGGTGCTCTACTATAGGGTATAGTCAACTAAATCGAAAACAAACAACGCGCATGCGCGATCTTAAAAATATATAAAATGGCAAGAATATAATATGTAAAAGTAGAAATAGTTCAATAAAGTACGAATGAAATGGAAAAAGAAATAAAGAATTAAAAAATGTAGAAATAGATATATAAAGAATGAATAATTTAGAAGAAAGGGAAAGAAAGAAATATGAAATGAAGAAAATACGGAGAAGAAAATGATGAAGAAGAAAAAGAAAGAGAAGAATAAGATTAATGCACGAATAAAACATGGCATGAAAGAAAGAAGGAAAAATATGAAGAAATCACGTATGAATAATAACGAAAAATTAAAAAAACAGAAGAAAATAAAACAAAAATGTAAAAGAGAAGAGAAAAGAAGAAAAATACAAAAAGTATACGAATAAAACGAGAAAAAAATAAAAATGCTGAAATAAAAAAAATACGTGTGAATAATAAAGAAAGAAAAAGAAGAAAGAAACATAAAGAAAAACAAGAATGCACGAATAAAATCGAAAAATAAATAAAGTATTAAAAATTGGCAAAAAATAAAACTTAAAGAAACGAAAGTGAGAAAGAAAGAAAACATTGAAAAAAGAAGGAAAAGCAGAAGAAAAAGTAAAAGAATTAAGGAAATAAAATGTTCAGCAGAAAAGAAGAAAAAAAAGTGAAAATATCTGATGAAAAATAGAGAAATCCGCGAGCAAATTTCGTTATTATGTTTTTTTCATATCAAGAAACGCTTCGAAATTCTTACAAACAAACAAAAAACATTGATTAAAACGACGCAGGCTTAGAAGAAACGGGAAGCAAAAATGTCAAGATGAAAATTTGCCTCCAGGTTTAAACTGACAACATGGTTTTAATAACAAAAAAACGGAAGACCCAAAAATGAAATATTTCCCCAAAATAAAGAAACATATAATAAAAGAGAGAAAATATACAGAATATTTATATATATATATAAAAAAAAAATGAAAGAACGATAAAGCTTAAGAAATGTCAGCAAAAATGTATTTGGAAATTTAAAATTCAGAAGAAGAAATTAATGCTAAAATAAATAAAAACGTCTTAACATAAAACCCCAAGAAAACTAACGTATTCTGCATTCCACTGCCCAGAATTAAAACTGGGATCAGTGTGTAGTATCTGCTATCTCTTTCTTTTGGAATTGAATTATGAGGGAGGGCTATTCCTGGAGATTGCAACCCAGTTGCAGTACCATCATTGCACTCGGTTGGTAGATAGCAACGCGAACCTGACCAAATCACAGGAACTAGCGAATCATTTGTCATAAGCTTGTGGCGGGTGTTACTGCTTTTTGGGAGAAGAAGGAATGGTTTCATTTATGACTACTGGTGCACTTTTGTTCTTCAAACTATATTTGGCGGATACGTGTGTATCTGAGTCAAATAAGAATACAAAACATAAATTTTAAACAAACAATTAATACATGCATTACAAAAAAGGAAATTATATCTATGTGTACACACCTGAAAAGAAAACAAAAAACAGGCATTAAATACTTAACTATACAAGAGTTCTGGGTATCTGCCTGCTTGATACACATCATGCGTGCGCGTGCATGTGTGTGTATGTGTGTGTGTGTGTGTGTGTGTGTGTGTGTGTGTGTGTGTGTGTGTGTGTGTGAGAGAGAGAGAGAGTTCAGTCGTCAGTCAATCGTGGAAAGAAACGTTCCCAAGCAGGAACGTCCTCATCTGTGCACTACTACATCTTGGCGCAAAAGAAGGATAGAAAAACGAAGAGGAAAGGATGTTTGCCATTTTATAGAACTTAAACCACGCCACCACAACGGGGTTTAGCGAAGCCAAATGATGTAACGCACAAGGTCATATGTACGCGTATAGTCACCTAACATAAAATCGAGCTTGTGTCGCCTACTATCCCCGAGGCGACGTGAGTAAACACCACCTTCCGGCAGGTATCCGTGTCTAGTAGAATTTCACCAACTCTCTCTATAGACTTTCCGTCTACGGATAGCTCACTAAAATCTTCGAGGGTTGCATGGTCCGAGGATTCCAACCCTGCAGTAAAAGCGTTGTGCTATTTTTGGACCTGCTCCGGATGCACGTGCTCGAGCACCCCACATTAAACTGGTCTCATGTGAAATCCCGCCGGCATGGGGCGGCAAGTAAATACAAATTGTAATATCTCCTTTTCTCCTCTTAAAGTAGATACCTCCATTTGGTCGCTCAAAAAACTGAATAATATGATGAAAAAAGGCCCCAAACTTAGTAAAAACAAAGTTTTATCGTCAAAATGTTTGTTATTATTCAGAAGAAAGACCAAAGTATATTTGTATTATTTTATTAAGGTTTTTAATTCTTTCTAGAACGTTCGATATTTTGATTAAAAACCTTTTTTACGTTAGCAGTCAACGTAGTATTTACGATTATTGTTTTTGTGGGGTTTTTTCCGGTAAAAAAAAAATCACGTTGAATTGAAATTCTTGCAAAAATCCAATAATTGTCGGGTTTTAATGAAACTTTCAGGTTTTATTCCCCCTAAAATAAAATTAGATTTACACTCTTTCATTTTTGAAAATCTTGATAAAAAGTATTTTTTTATGTATATGTTATCCCAAACATTATTAATTTCATGAAATTTCGATAAATTAAATTTTCTTTCGAAAATTTTTTTATAAGTTAAAAGTAGGACTCCTTGGAGAATGTAAATTACAATTTTTCTTTTTCAAACGACTGCTCATTTCCACAAAATCTGCTCCGAATAGTAAAATAAAAACGTAATAAAACTATGACATTATTTAACTAGAAAAACTATTAATTGCTTTTACAAATAAGATTTATTTAGGAAACTATTGTCTTTAGAGAAAAAAATCGATGAATAATGAATTTTTACAATAATTTTTTTCATTTAAAAAAAAAATAATTCTAATAATTTATCGTTTAAAATTATGCATTACATTCTTCCGGTTATATGATATTGTTATTAAGTGAAAACTGTATTTGCTAAACAAAAATTGAAAAGCTTAATACAAAGTATTATGCAACAAGATTCTTTAATTTTTAATTTAATTTATGTATATAAAATATTACATGAGGTGAGCCACCATGTTTAGAAGTATGGTCGCCCATACACGACATTATCAGACAATAAGAGCGATGTCTATGGTGAATTTAATGTCAACATTCCTTAAATTAAATTACGGGGAATATTTTCCATCTTTAAGATTACTGAGTACTTAAAAGCATATAAAAAAGCTTTCACCCATCATTTTCTTAGATTATGTTTTAACAGATAATGTCTCCATAGAACAACAAATAAATCTATTAATACCTTCCAGCACTTGTGAAGTGATTGACGTGTGATGACAAGCGCGTAAATCATCGTTTCTATTTGTTTTGAAAATCCATTTCTCTGTTAGTTTCAACTTAAAGTAAATAATATTTGCTTCAAATCAGATTAATTATACTTTAAGTTCCTCAAATAAAGTTTCAGAAAAGTACATTTTATTTTTGGAAGGTTTTAAAACCGAGAATTAACTTTTGTTTACAAATGTATAAAAAAATGGCCGATATTTATCGATTTTCTGAAAGCGAACAAACATTTGAGATTCTAATTAATATTATTTCTAATTGAAATACACCAGAGTATTTTGCTTACATGAAATAGTATATTTAAGCTTTTAGCTTTCTATTAAAGTTAAAAAGAAAACTTCAAGAATACTTTTTTATTTGTAAAAAAATAATTTTAAACCTTAGGTATCGAAAGTTTATTGGCTGTTCCTAGCTTAAACTTATAGAAAGCTAGTCTTGATGATTCTAGCCCAGTTGCAGCACGTCTTGCATTGCACTGAAAGGTAAATATTTGTTGGATCCAATTGTGACATTTGCAATTGTTGTACTTGGTTCATATGTACGCGTATAAGTACACCAAGTTAACCAGCGTTTTCCAATCTTAACACCATGGAGTGGTATGTAAGTACCGTTTCTTTATCCGGTACTCCCTTTGGGTTCAAAATGTATTTGTTCTCTCTCCCCACCTCCTCATTAAACTAGAAGGGGTGATGGTGGGTAATATCGGCGCCAGAGTGAGAGTGGTCGCAGGGAGTAGGCAGTGTTTATACTTGGGCGTTGGGCACACCTCGTGCTACATCCTACCCACATTAGGAGTTTGGTAATAAAAAAACAAAAAACAGCAGTACTCCTTGACGTGGCTTTCAAACTAGGATCAACAATAATAACTTTTTTATCATTAATAATATAAAAGCCAACATTCAATAACATCAACTATGAACACGGCCACAATGTGCTGATCATGTTTGGAAAATAAATATAACTTTCCATGACTTTAGATACATATATAAAATATCTACACATTTAGTTAAAAATAAAAATAAAAAAGAGATCCTTGATAATGAAAAGCCGAATGCTCTCGGATATATATATATATAAAAGATTCGGACAGTTTTTACACACTTTATGTTCAGAAAAGTAAACACTTCTACGGACACAACACACATTTAATAAAAGCTTAATCGCAGTACCTTGTCAGTCTTCTTTAATGGAACTTGCATAAAAGAAGGATTGCTGCCCAACATTTACCGGCCTGATAATTTCATAATGTGTGACGTCATTTGTTTACATTTGGATACGCATTGAGCATTGAGAGATTCGTTGAAGATTATAGTTTAAAAGCAGCAAAATAGACCTTGCTAGCAGAACGATCCTCTGTGGCCCAATCGGTTAAGGCACGTCAGGCTATATAACTGTTGGGGAGCACCCACCTTCACAACCATAATAGACTGATCCTATTATTATAAATAGAACAGTAGTTCTAGAGTAGTGTAGCAGTGTACGCAGTCTCTGACTGTGCGCTGCTCCTGTCGAACTCTCTGCTTTGGCAGAGAGGAACCCGGACGAGGCTTTGCCGCAGGGCAAAGTGTCGTCCGGGGAGGTAGACAGTCTCTGAACCCGTTTATACGGGTTCTAATGGGCATATTTTTGGCCGAGCCTACGGGCTCGGGGAGCCCACATTAAACCGGCCTTGTGCCACATTCGACCCACGTGGGAGGGTTGTTAAATACCGCAGTGTAGGGCAGTTCAGAGTGAGACTTCTGTAGTGATCAGTTACACTTCCGTTTCTCGACCGGAAGATACCGTTGGACTTTATTACTATTACCTATTGTTACTACTAACCTACGTTCGTTCTACTAGTAATCTCTCTGATGTAAATACCTCTCTGAATATACCAGTATTTTTCCCTACGACTGTGTTTGTTCGTTATTACCATATGCTCACGTGGAAACACTCAACATCTCAACAATAACAGTGCCGTATAGGATACATGTTCGATTCCTGTCGGTGGACGAATGTTTTCTTTGAAAATGACATTCAGGTCGGTAAATGTTGTTTACTACTGTTTATTATAAACAGAGCATTTACTTTAATATTTGTATCTATAAAAAGAATGTATAAATTCACAATTTCATAAATAATTGTACTTAAATCTTAGTACATGTTCTAATATTCTATCTGCTCTAAAACTAGTTTTACAGGATCGGAGATTTATAAATCTAGACTTCTAATTTTGAAGAGAAGTAAATGTACTTCATTTTGATGCCTATTCCATAATTCTAACAACTGTAAAACTGGTTTTCTATTATTGGAGACCAGATCAATCAATCCGGGTAATTTTGTAGATAATACGTCTACTTCCTTCCGGTGGAATTTTCGTTACTCTTTCTTCTCTAACGGATTGTAGACCTTATATTTCAATCAAAGCTCATAGATCATTTCAAATTTACCTATTTTGTGTATCGATAAACAATCTAACAAGCTACACTTTTCCTGTCTAGACAAGCGTGAATATTTCTGCCCAGTGGCGTATATACTGATGCAACACAATAGAAAATAAAACATTAAAATCTCATAAATCTTCCTACACTTTTCAGGCAACATCGTTGCCCTGAAATATATCTGGTGCACCTATTGAAAATTGTTAAATAGCTTGCGGCCGCGCTGCGAGTGTCTTTGAAATTATTTTTTTAAAATTTTAGCTCATTACCTGAGAGTTGTTCATTGGTATGGTACAAAAAGTGAGCTGTCTTCTAAAAAGAAGGACTACAGCTTAAATTAATTTGAAATTCCTTTTAATAAAAACGAGAAAAATATTTTAAATGTTATTACTTGGTACATCATTGGGCTATTAGCGGACTAAACCGGTTCCTCCACAAGACTTTTTCTGGTGAGATATTCACTAACCCCGCCACACGGTCGGATGTGGCACAAAGCCGGGTTTATTGTAGAGTATCCGAGCCTGTAGGCTAGGTCAAAAATTCTCCGTAGACCCCGTAAAAAACGGGGTCGCGTAGCTGTCTTCCGGTTTGAGACTCTGCCCACCGACATAGCCTCGTCTGGTGATCCTCTCTGCCTGATCGAAGAGAGTACGACCAGCTGTTTTTTCTGGTGAGGAGGGTGGCTTGACTTGCTGGATTAAAAACATGATTTGTCAAAGAGCGGATTGTTCGAACAAGAAATATCAGAAAAAATATGGAATAACAGGTGCGGCATTGCTCGTTAACCATACTTATTTTCTGCGTCATGTCCTTTCAGGACGTAGACGATCATAGTCCTCGATATTCCTCTGTCCCTTGAAGCTCTTAATAAGTTTTGTCTTCTCCCAAACCCTGTTCTACCATCCCTTTACTCAAGCTCATCAAGTACACGCTGCTTTCATCTGTTCCTCTTTTCCTCTATCCGCCCTGTGAGTATCAGATTCTCGAAGCCTCCCTTTCTCATTACGTGCCCCAGAAATTTCAGCTGCCTCTTCCGAGTGTTAAGTATGAGATTCCACCTTGTTTGTTTGCTCTCCAAAACCTCATCGTTGCTCACATGTTCGGTCCATGTTATTCTAAGCATCGTTCTGTAGAACCACACCGCTGTTACCTCGAGTCTCTTCTTTATCTTTCGCTGCCGTAAAGGAGGACGTAACAGTTCAGTACTCTTCGTTACCAGCGAAACCCTCCTGTCTCGTTAGACTCTGCCTAGCTTTTGGAATGCGTCTTTGACCATCCCAATACTCAGCATCGCACTTCCCGTCCTCTGTCAGAACACTTCCCAGATATTTAAATTTCCGCACCCGATTTAGTTTAGTGTCCCCGACCTGCAAATTGCATTTTGGGCCCACTATAGGCCATCAGAAAAGAATGCATTTTTGTTTATGAAAGCTAATTTCAATTTTAATTACATTCTATTAAATATATTTTTAGAAGCATAATTTCAACATAATTTTTACTATAGAGCAAAAAGTGATATTGATTCCATTACGCAGTCCAGGGTAGGACGATAAAGTACATCCGGCAGCAAGGCCTCTGATCGGGAGATTGGAGGTTTAGAAGAAGCTTGGAACGACCTCTTAATTACTGTTGTTCCGAGATCCATTATGACCAGGTGAGTTAGCACCTGTTAATGTCCCAGCTATGAACCCCCTTCCCAAACAAAACAAATCTTTGAAAGTATAAAAATACATTTTTATAGTAAAAATACCAGCAATACACTTTTAGATATAAAAAATGACGAATATATTTATATGAAGCCATAAAATAGTGTTCAAATTAGATAGAAGTTTAACTGCCGCTAAAGAAAATCAACTAACCAAGCAACAAATATGGAAAACTTCTTTCACGACATTAATCTATATAATGTCCTGCAATGTCTTAAATTAAACAGTCTTCTAAAATATGACTTGCATAAAACACCCATATCATCGCCTCTAGTAATCATATCCACACAACTTTGTATTTGCACAAAAGCTGAGTATCATCTACCATGTATTCAATTTTAATTACATTCTATTAAATATGTTTTTAGAAGCATAATTTCTACATATTTCTTACTATAGAGCAAAATGTTACAGTGATATTGATTCCATTACGCATTCATAGGTAGGACTATAAACTGACCCTGTTCTGCTATCCACTTGCTGAAACCCGTTATGTCACGCGTTGGTTCCCCTTTTCCCTCATTTCCTCTATCCGCACTGGGAGTATCCGATTCTCGAAGCCTTCCTTTCTCATTACGTCTCCAAGAAATTTCAACTGCCTCTTCCTGATGTTAAGCTTCCTGTTTGTTTCTATTCTCTCCAAAACCTCACATGTTCGGCCAATTTTATCTTCAGCATTCTTCTGTAGAACCATATTTCCGTTGCTTTGAGTCTCTTCTTCATCTTTGAGGAGACCGTCCAACATTCGCTGTCATACAAGAGAACAATTTACAGTACTCTTTTCTTTTCAAATATAACCACAATCGCCGATCAGACCCACAACTCTCACCAATCATGATGGATCGATGTTCCCTCAGAGAGGACCCGTGCCTTGAGCGCCTGTTGGGACTTTAAATCAGCCCAATCTTCGAGTGGAACGCGTACATAAGATTCATCGTTGAAGATGAAAATGATCTGTTCCCATTGCAGCTCAAGAAAGTACCTCGCCTCTCCCGTGATCCTCCGATCCGACCGAAAATAGAGTACTGCTCCTATAGATAGGCAGGAGCTGCCCTGACTTTACTTTCCACTCTTCCAGTCCAAAAGCGTCTCTGTGTCCTTGTAGGCGACCCATTATTGTTCACGCTGTAACCGCTGTCGCACAGGCGAGACGTCGCAAGTCTCTAACTGCTCTATCGCTATTTCCGTAGAGAGTTTTCAGATTAACTACATTGTTAAAAACCTTCACGGCTAAGGCGAGTATACCATGCACACTGATAGGAGTCACCCTCATTAACTTCCTTTGCTGAGATGCAAGTTCCACTCAACTCGCTTCTTCCCACCAACCACTGCCTTGTGGAACCGACTCCTAAGTGGTTGCTTCCTCGATCGCTACAATCTTAATCTGTTCAAGTCGAGGGTTAGCTATTATCTTCCACACATATCTTCATAGGCTGTACCTCATACTGTTTAATCTTCTACCTCGATTTGTTTCAGGACATTGTACACAATGAACACCACTGTAAAATATAAAATTAAAACATGCCCTTTATTTAAACAAAATTTGAAATAAAACTACTCTTCATTTTAATTTTTTAACAGTTTAATTAAATCTGGCGGCTCAGACGTGACGTGAGCAATTTTTCGCATTGAAAACATATAGTTTATGGTAATTGTTCTAATGAACTTACCTCTATAGCACCTAGACCTTATAGATTTAAGCGCAGTACTAGATTGGCAGCAAGGTCTCATCATTTTACAGCTAAAATGGCTAGATATAACCGTAATTTCTACGCTAACTGTTTATTCTATCGCACATGTCACTTGTGGAAATCTCTTCCAGCTTCTTGCATCCAAGTCAACTTTGATCTTCAAAATTTTAAATGCAACGTCAAACGCTATCCTCGGTTTTCTTAATTCTTTTTCTTTTATTGTTCCCTCCCCTTAATAATATTTTTCTGCTGTCCTCGACCACTCAGTAAACGCTTGCGTTTGAGTGGCTTTATTGCCCTGGTTGGGGTGAAATGATTAAAACAAATGCAAGGTATGAAAAATCTTGAGCTTAGAAATCAGTTGAATGCTAACAGGAAACTGTTTTTAATGCGTATAAAAAGAATTGACGAGAAGGAAACAACGTCATGAAATCAAATTGGGAGAGAAAGCCGTTGAGTTCGTACCAGGAGAATCATTGAAGCCGTTTTGATGGAACATATCATGACTTCAAGATGTGTCTGATCCCCTCGGCAACACATCTCTCCCGAACATTTAATGCTAAACTCTGCTCTTCATTATTATCCGCCATTTTAAAAGCCAAGAGCGATTTCGAACTGTCATAAGCAACAGCAGTAACAACTATAGCTCAGTTGGTTTTTGTTGCTTGAAATATCTTCTGATATCTTCGCGAATGTTTCCTAGTGAAGTGTCGAAGACCCAGTCGTTTTCATAGTTAACCACAGCTTCCAAAGTGACAAGCTTCTCATCCGACCTAACGACGGGTTTTGTCTGCAGCACGCTCCAACATTTTCATGTCTTTGTCAACCTGTTTTTCTCTCCGGTTATATAGTTATATATTTACAGATTCTTGATAAAATCCAAAGAAGAATCAGCAATATTATTGGTCTTGACCTGGCATCTCGGCTTTAGTCACTTTCCTACCACCATAATCTAGCATGCATTTACTTTTTCTATAAATACCTTCACGGTAATTGTTCGGATGAAATCTTCGCTATGGTACATAGACTTCATGAATTTAAGCGCAGGTTGACGGCAACGTCTCAGAGTTGAACTGCATAGATATAAGTGCTATGTTAGCAGTCTCTTTTCTCGCACTTCGCGGTTGTGGAAATCTCTTCCGGTTCTATGCTTCCTAGCAAAACTTGATCTTCAAAAATTTAAATGCAGTTTCAATCGCTATGTACTGTCTTCTTAAGAATTTTACTATTGTTCTCACTCCTTAATAATTTTCTCTTTTTTTCTTATTCTTTCATACTCAGAAAATCCTTGTGTCTTAGTGGCTTTAATTCTTCGCATGGTGGGATATGATTAAACGAAATAGACTATCGCTGTATATGTATAATATCAATAACAATCAAGATGCGAACAACAGTTCAAATATAAATCAAATTATAAAGACAATTCCTTATCTAAAAATCCAGACATAAAAATGAGTCGTAATAAATATTCACTTTTTTGCGTTCTTTTCTAAGTCGGAAATTTTTTTTTTCCCTAACAGATTCCTTCAATAAGCCAAAATATATATTCTTCCTGTCCCCTCACGTCGTCCAAATTGCATGTGATTTATATCAATAGAGGCCACTAGTGACTGTTTCTTCCCATACAATTACTATGATCGGTAAGATCTTTCACAAAAAGATTTTTTTTTCTTGTGAACTGTCAATACCAAATTCACCAATCTTTTCCTCTTCAAATCGCCGAACTCACCGCGACTAAGTGAATTCCAAATGAATAAAAAAAAATAAAAGAAATTCAAATTCACGGTATATTCAACTGAGATTTACATGTTAACCTATCTTATTATTCCTTTGCAGCATGACAACTTTTCATTTGATACGTTCTCACCGACCGTTTTGAATTAAATGTCTCGTTTTTATTCCATAATAAAATTTTTTCTTCTTGATGGATGGCGGTAAGATTTACTGGAATTACAGGGTCGGCATTTATTGGGATTTCCGGTCAAGATGTAAATGATTCGCCAGAAAGTGAAGGGACATGTTTTAGTATCGCTGTATATTAGTGAAACTGCGGCAGATGAAGAATATCAATCGGAATTTTTTTTGTGTTGAATTGAATTAAAGAAGGTGTATAGGGAGAGATGGAAATAATAGAGCAAAATGGAAAGTGAAAACAGTGAAAAGAGCACCAGTATTTTTGTTTATTTTTGTCTCATCCAAACATCTATCTATCTATCTATCTATCTATCTATCTATCTATCTATCTATCTTTATCACATTATATATATATATATATATATATATATATATATATATATATATATATAAGTTAAACCTAAAGAGCCAGACAAACCTAACAGGGTTTCACCTAAGTGGATCATCAGGGATTACTGGCAATATATATATATATATATATATATATATATATATATATATATATATATATATATATATATATTCCACTCTATACATATCTATCTCTCTCTCCCTCTCTCTCTCTCTCTCTCTCTCTATATATATATATATATGTATGATTATATATATATATATATATGTATGATTATATATATATATATGTATATATATACATATATATATATTTCACAATGTTCATATCTCTCACCCCCTCTCTCTCTTTCTCTCTCTCTCTCTATATATATATATATATTCCACTTCATTCATATCTATCTATCTATCGATATCTCTCTCTCTATATATATATATATCGATCTATCTCGATCTCTTTATGCACATCTATTTTGTTATTTTGTTCGTATCTATCTAACTATCTATCTATCTATCTATATATATATATATGGATGACTATATATATATATGTATATATATACATATATATATATTTCACTCTGTTCATATTTCTCTTCCCCCTTCTCTCTCTCTCTCTCTCTCTCTCTCTATATATATATATATATATATATATATATATATGTATATATTCAACTTTATTCTATCTATCTATCTCTGTCAATCCGGTACTTTCTACTTTCATGACTTCATACACAGAACTTCTGGAAACTTATATTGTGAAAATGACAACCTAGAAAGGAAAAGAAAAAGAAAGAAAATGCATTTCAGGGAAAGTTTAGAAAGTTTTAGCGAGATGTGTGTCAAATGGCCGCAGATCCAGAGCAGGCCGAACAACTTAATATCCAATTCCTATTTCACACTTTCTGAAACAGACATTATGGTAATCCTTGTGGGTCGGGGGGCGGGCAAGTGACGCCATCTTCCAAGGAGAACTCCGGCATTCATTGACCAAGCAAGATGACATTTATAAAAATATTTCTCTTGAAACAGTTTTCCAGGAAATTCAACTTCTCAAATCCACTTACTGTGACACTCTTTCTCGTGATTATGTAGATGGCCGTGCCATCTTAACGTTTTAATGTTGTGTATGACTCCATACCTTGATGAAGTCATTATTTTCTCTACGTGATGCATGTGCTATCTATTTTACTTATTGCTGCTGAAAGCCTTCACATGGTGTGCATTGTATTATTTGCTATTTTCTTTGCATATTGCCGAAGATGTTTTTAATAATTGATTGGTGGAAACGATTACATATTATTGAAAGGTTTTATTTTCCTGACCGAGTTTGATGCTGTTCATGGTATCCGTATGGCAGCCAAGAAATATCAAGGGTGCTTAAGAACATGTTTATTTTCGTAGGTTAAAATTTAGGTTGTATAAGAACCTACGAAGAGTAAACCTACGAAGAATAATATTCAGATATTTTGAGGTGCCCGTGATGGAGAAGGTGTATACCTCTAGCGTGTACGTATGCATGCATCTCTCTCTTTATGTATATATATATATGTGTGTGTGTGTGTGTGTGTTTTTGTGTGTATATAAATATATATATATTCATATATATTCTGTTTATATGTTATTTTTATAGATAAAATTTTCTGTTCATGATAAACATTATTAGCAACATTTGTCCTTCGACAGGAATCGAACCTGTATCCTACATAGCAACGTCATCTAGCCTCACGTGCTATACGATTTAGCTACAGGAGGAGTGTCTGTTTAGCAAGGTCGAACCACTGCTTTTAAATTACAAATTTCCCATGATTTCTCTAGAACGTTCATATCTTCTCAAAGCGTATCTTAAAACGTAAACAAATGTCGTCATATATTATGAAATGTACTCAGTCCGACAATTATTTTAATATATTTATTGTCTATACGTTAATTTTATAGATGCAAATATTTAAGTAAATCCTCTGTTTATAAGAAATAATATTATTCTCAGGCCAGTAAATGTTGTTAATCGAGTTTTAATTAAAATAATTGTCGGGCTTAGTCCATTTCATTATATATATATATATATATATATATATATATATATATATATATATATATATATATATATATATATATATAGCGATAATTAATTCTTCATTTTTATGAAATTCTATTCTCTGAGGACTTGAGAAATTTTTTGATTTCCGGAAAAAAGAAATTAGCGGCCATTTTGGTAAATGGCCGCCAGCAGACACCCAATAGACACACATAAGATAGATAAAGTTTGCTGTTGAAGGTTTTAGCGAATCTTTATTGAATGTTTTCAATCAAGAAGCGACAGATAGCTCTTACTTACATTTGGGTAGCTGCTGATGAGATTTTTTGTGGTGTCAACGAAAATTCCTTGCCACTTTTGTTTTAACATCGAATACTCGTTGCCTCTTTTTTCAATGCCCGTTACAGTAGAGACTTTGTAATCGCAGATGCAACTATAGTACGCCGTTGAACAATACTAGTGTCGGAGGCCTTCGAATATCACTCGCACTGCCCGATAATACTTGCATGAAAAGCAGCCGCCGAATAGTAATCCGAATAGAGAATAGCGTAGAGAAGGGTATAGAGATGAGCGGTCCGTATAGTAATAGAGGATAGAGGA
>OZ038505.1:1415000-1492500 GCA_964036315.1 Acanthosepion esculentum
ATGGTTACAGAGAATTTCAGTTGAGTTCTACCACGGATTATGTGAGCGAGCGGCGCTATATTGAGTCTGATTTGCTACCTCTTCGTCACCGAGGCCCGTTGGGACAGTTGGTATGACGTTTGCTTGATAAGACAACTGTCAGGGTTTCAATTCTCGGTAGTGGATGCGCACTGCTGATGAGTCCCAAATATAGGACGAAACGGCCGTCCAGTGCTTTCTGCATTCTGCATTTCCCAAAAAACATATTTCGGAGTACATCTTAACTTTCGTTGTTCTGTTATTACCTGGATGTAAAAAAGACATATCTATTTCTATCCCTGAGGATGATTGTATGAACAATCGAAAGCTTGTAGTAAAAGTTTTTATTGGAATTTATAAACAGGGATCATAACATTCATTTACAGGTTCGAGGTTAATGTATTTTATTAAAAATTGTTATATAGTGATTCTTACCATTTATATCATTAACTTCACTATCTATTTGTATGAATGATTCATGTAATATATATATATATATATATATATATATATATATATATATATATATATATATATATATATATATGGTGTCAATAAAGTCACTGTACAGTTACTTACAATAATAATGAAACAACAGTCCAAAAATGTATTATTAAAATGGTGGTTCTGGTTAATTCTAGTTTATAACAATAAAATGCTATAATAAAAAATAGTTAATTAATTACGAATAATGTTCGAACTGGAAGCGACGTGCTTGAACGCGTTGCTTTTTTATTATAATTAACTGTATCGTGACATTTTTGCCAGCCTCTATATAGGGTATATCAAAAATACATATACAACTTTGGGGCGGGTTCACACAAAAACAAGATAAATTCTATATAAAAAATATGTCCGCAAATCCTGCGTTTTTGAGTTAAGTTTAAAGAAAGTTTACAGTAGATGCAGCTGTGTAGACTAGGTTACATTTGCGATTCGTGTACATTTGTGGCTAGTCTGACTTCAACGTTTAACGTGTGTAGTAGTGAATTAACTGAGAAGTGTTCAGCTATAAATGACAGGATATTCATGTTATGACCAGACAGATATTGTACATAGGGCCGTGCGAATGGTAATGGACCCGTGGCGGCACGGCTGTATCAGATTGCGCTACGAGACCGGGGGCAACAAAGTCATCCAACATTTGCTGTTGTTTATCGTCACGTTGCTGAGACGGGATCCGTGGATCGAGGAAGGCCGAGATCCGTTCGTACGCCTGATCATGAAGAATACATTATACACACTGTCGGAGATGATCCAGGTATCAGCACACGTCAGTTGGACCGAACATGACGTAAAACTCATAGTACAACATAGAGGGTACTTCAAGAGCAGCTCCTGTATCCGTATCATTTTCGAACTCCTGATCACTCACAACGGGAGAACTTTTGCCGATGATTTATTGTGGGAAATTGCCGATCCGCTGTTTGTCCTTTCGGTCTTCTTTATGGACGAGTCAACATTTGGAAGAGATTAAAAATTTACACAACCAACATTTGTGGAAGGACAGAATCCCCATGATACACTACAGGCTAGACACCAGCATCAGTTTACGATTAATATGTGGGTTGGAAATGTCTAGTAGGTCCGTATGTTCTCCCAGGCGCTGTATAAAGTGACTTTATTTCGAACACAATTCAAGACATGCTGGAGGATGTACCCCTGCTAATACGAATATCTATGTGGTTTATCGATGATGGGGCACAAGCACATTTTAGTCACATTGTTCGTGATGCACTGGCTGACATCACCCATGAAAGATGGCTAGGTAGGAGAGGATCAGTTCCATGGCTTTCACCGTACCCCGACCTCAATCCATTGGATGTTTATCTGTGGGACCACCTTAAACAAATGTCTCTGTTATAAGCCTCAGACTTTACTAATGCAGAGACACTTTATCAACGTATCATCGGGGTCTGTGAAACCATTCAACACTGTGTGGGATTATTTGAAAAGGTCCACCTCTCAATGAGGTGACTGGTGCATGGGTCTGCAGAGTGAAGCGTAAGACATTTTGAGCATTCGTTACAAGTTGCTGAGGTACAACAATGGCCTTTTGGACATATGTTTCTATGGACATTTTACCTTATTTTGAATTGAAGAACCTACCTCCAAATTTAAAAAAAAGTATTTTTGACACACCGTATATATATATATATATATATATATATATATATATATATATATATATATATATATATATATAGCGTAATAGTGTGTCTGTGGATGACTATATATATATATATATATAGTTATATATATATATATATATATATATAGTAATATATAGTTATATATATATATATATATATATATGTGTGTGTGTGTGTGTGTGTGTGTGTGTGTGTATATAGGCAGCAATCCTTCATTCATGCACATTTCATTAAAAACGATTGAAAAGGTGTTTTTATTTAGTTTTTTTATACAATTTCTCATGTGATCTAATAATAATCTTTTTCTTTTCGGATGATAAATTATATAAAAACTGTCCGAATGTTCTTTTTATCCGAGCGCTTTCGGCTATACATTATTATATATATATATATATATATATATATATATATATATATATATATATATATATATATATACTTTATTTTAGGATAATTACATGAACATGAGGGTCAACGCTACATAAATGCAATCATGTTTCAATGTGTACAACACAAAACAACATACAACCTCTTTTTTACGCGAAAAAAGAGGGGAAAAAAGAGTAAGAAACAAAGACAAATGATACATTCTGTTTTCCAGAGAAAAAGCAGAATAAGGGAAAAAAAGTATGAAAGAAACGGAAGGAGATAGCAGCGTTAAGTAAGAGGTCATGACCTCCAGGTTTAAAATCTTTGACAGCTTAGACGTTATATTCAGTACAATTACGTTTGCTACATTGTAGCCATACGACAATTGACACTTCCTATGGGGAAAGGAAACGTAATTTAACTAGGCTTTTGACAAACCGAATACTTTGAGTATGTACCTCGAGTATTTCGTTCTTACTCTTTTTCTTTTCTCTTATTTTTTGCGCGAAAAGCGGTTGCACGTGGCTTTAAATATGACATTTCAATATATAGTCTACTAACCACTCTTTTACTAAAGCCTGATGAAATACGTTGGTACACATCGAAACACGGTTGTATTATCATAGAAATTTACTTTCATGTTGATGTAATTATCCTAAAATAAAGAATACAGCTCTACTTTTGTATTTAGCACTGTTTTAAAATAAGGTTACGAATGTTGGAATTTATATCCGATGCGTTCTTATTTCATATATATATATATATATATATATATATATATATATATATATATATATATATATATATATATATAGTCATCCATATATAATTCTGTTTCGTTGTATCGCAGCTCATCAGTATGGCTAGACATGCGATTGCTTCAAGCTGGGATCGAAACTCGACCGTTTTGTTATCAGTCCAAGATTCTACCCCCCATGCAAATCGGCGCACAGCAGTGAAACGGAAATTTTGAACGTATTATATACGAGATGTATACAAACGCCAGTAGCCAAGAGTGCTCAATTGATCGCTGAAGAGCGATGCGTTAAAAGCAGCAGCATCCATTATTTCTAAAATTACACTTTTCACTATAGTATCAATTGTCGACCGATATATATATATATATATATATATATATATATATATATATATATATATATATATATATATATATATATATCCTCTCACTAAATGTTATTTTTTATTCCCGGAGTTGTTTTTCTGTTTTCTTTTTGAATTTGTAGGTCTGATGAATTGGATCGTATTTACGATTCCAATGTAATAAATTATGACCATGGTGTACTAGTGTTTAAGCCTTTTTATTATATCCTTACACTGTCCTGGACATTGAGTTCTACCGGGATTCTATCCTCTTGGAATTATTACATATATATATATATATATATATATATATATATATATATATATATGTGTGTATGTATGTATATATATTTATATATTTTAGATATATGTATTTATATATGTATGTGTATATTAACCACTAATATTATCTATCTATCTATCTATCTATCTATCTATCTATCTATCTATCTATCTATCTATATATATATATATATATATATATATATATACATAACATAAAACATAAACACATAACATAATTATATATATATATATATATATATATATATATATATATATATATATATATTTATTAATAAGTATACATTTTTCAAGATTAAATTCTACTGTAGAATTTACCTTTTCCTTTCAAGCATATATAATATACTATAGTTTTATTCCCCTTTATTTTAATACATTTCTCGAAACCCATTATTCCCCGTTTATTTTAAGTATAAAATATAAATCCCGTCTATTTTTAAAAGATTTTTTAAATTTTAATACCCGATTAATATATAGACTACGCCATCGTTGCGTTAACTGGATATTTTTATTAAAAATAAATCTTGTAACTCTCAGTCTCTACTCAGCACCTTCCAATTGCGGATTCGTGCTAGGTGAGGAAGAAAATGTACATTTATCAATATATATTAAATAGTTCTGTTATATTACATCGAACGCACACAATTTTATTAACACCATAACTCAATGCACGATATCTTTTACATATATATATATATATATATATATATATATATATATATATATATATATACATATATATATATATATATATATATATATATATATATATATATATATGTATGTATGTATGTGTGTATGTATATATATATATATATATATATATAATAGCTGGCCACTCGTATTCGAGGATGCCCGTCTAATGTGGTGGCTGGTCAATCACTATTGCAGACTCTCACTCAGGCACATTTGTGTTTCTTCAACACCCACAGAGCTAACCTGTGTTTTATACTGCAGCTATGCTGACCAGACATTAGTTACAGTTTTTAGGAAAGAGCGTGTTATCTAGCATGATCAACAATCTGAACAAGGGCAGAACACTCAAACTATCGGTCACGATGGCTTGTGACTTCGTGCTAGCACAGCTATCGACGGCTCGAAAGTTTTCCGTCTACTGTAATTCACTCACAAGTATTGGGTCAAGCAATGGTATGGTTTTCATACATATATATATATATATATATATATATATATATATATATATATATATATATATATATATATATATATATAAGCTTTTGCCATAGTCCCCCAAGGTTTGATAAAGACACCTTAGCAAAAGAAATGAAATCCTTCTTCAGAAGAATACGGCTCAAAGCCCACTAAGGGGACAATGATCACACACCTTCCATACTTGATACATTAAATGAGAAGGATACTACATACACCCCACAAAACACAGACATTACTATACAAACATTTGAAATAGCCGTAGCAAATGACACAAAGAAAACAATATCACGTAAGCTGCCACGTAACAATATTACTGAAGGCGAACGTATAGCTCTTGACACGCTGACACATAGAGATGACCTAATCATAAAACAGGCTGACAAACGCTGATCTGGGGAATCAAAGAATACATTAAAGAGGCCAACAATCAGCTAGCCGACAAAGAAACCTATAAAAGCTTACCTACAGACCCTCTTCCCGAATACCAAAAAAGAATTAACTAGCTCCCTAAACATAATGCTTCGCAACAATCTAATCGACAAGGAAACATGCACAACACTTACACCCACAAACATCACACCTGCTCGCTTCTATCTCCTTCCTAAAATACACAAAAGCAAGAACCCAAGAAGGACGATCATTGCATCGTTCAACTGTCACACGACCAAAATTTCCAAATACGTAGATCATTACATACAACCCTTAGCTAAGGAAGTAAAATCCTACATCAGAGACTCAACAGATCTACTGAACAAAATTAATCACATACAAACAGTTCCAGAGAACGCTATTCTAGTGACAATGGACGTAAGATCACTCTATTCAAATATTAAACACATCGAAGGGGCTAACAGCCCTTCAGGAAGCACTTACTAAAATCAGAAAACAAGACCCCCCCCCACAGAAGTTATCATGGAGCATATTCTTACATTGAATACTTTCAACTTCAATGGAGCACACTACCTGCAAGTAAGAGGCTGTACCATGGACACCATCGCAGCTCCATCATATGCTACAATATTCATGGGAAAATTTGAGGAGACCAATATCTATCCACTCATCGGTAGCGACTGCGTATTCTATGCAAGATATATCGATGATATATTCTTTGTATACAAGAGCAGTGACGACAAACTTATCCAATTCCTCATGGCCCTAAACACAGTGCACGACTCAATTAAGTTTGTCTATGAAAAATTCACAAGATCGGTAACATTTTTAGACACCTGCATTTACATAGATGAAAACAGTAAACTACAAACGACACTACACACTAAAATCACCGCACGCACTTAACAGAGACACATCCCCTTTCCAGGAACCAATAAAACTGTCAAAATGACCAAGGGAATTCAGAGCAGCATGAAGCTATCCAGCTCTTATCTTAAATAACAAATTAAAAGAGACTGTTTGACCAACACAATGGCTGACCAAAATTCATGTTTAAAAAATAAAAAAAATAAAACACAAATGAAAACTACAGACAAAATTTCATTTTCTCCATCAAGACATTCATTTCTGTAGTTCACTGCTACCAGCAAGACAGACATATATATATTTTCCCGAACGACCCTCGAAAATAGGCAACTGTAAGGAAAGTTTTAAATGTAAGTGCAAACGATAATGTTCCCGTAAAAAGAATAACTTTACATTTTCGGAGCTATTTCTGCAATTATTAAGGAAGATTTGCACATTCTTCTCTCCTCTTTTAAAATCTGGTGCACTGTTTATCGTCCGCATGCCCATATTAACATCTATTCTGGTTTCAGCTGCCCCCTTCTTGCGTCACCGTGCACTTTTAATAATTCACTGAGCCTCGTTCCTGTCCATCAACACTTGATTTCTTCATAAAATGTTCATCGTAAACCGGTGATGAATGCCTTCACACTTATTTGTCGCCGACCGTATGACATGATCATGATTAACTTCTATTTCTCGGCAATTGGTTTACGGTCAGACAACGCTGAAAGCGGCGGTTCTCGCGATACCACCGAGGTTAAGCAATGTCGAGTTCGGTATAATCAGCCTCATACAATCTGAAATGTTTCGATTTTAAATTAGCCACAACAGGTTGATAAGACGTAAAAGTCAATCAATCAACAACGGCAAAGTTTGACATATCTAAGCCGCGTCTCAACAGAACAGATGATGGCGCATGTCCGTACGTGATGGGAAATACATATTTGCTCACTACCTTAAAGACCCACAGTAGTTATTCCGTTACTGTATATTGCAGTGTACAAATCGACCTGACATACAAGTCGACCTCAAGATTTAAACCTATATCTACCGTATAGGTCGAACCCCAAATATACAGTACTCTACCAGTGACGTAAAACATAGACCTGCCGGTTAATGAAGTTAGGCTGCATTATACTATAACTTTTACCGAAATTACAGAAGGTCACCGTACTTCCCTGTATAACTGTAATATATTTCTGTATGCGTTGTATAGCAAGCAATATACAACACACACCCCGATAGGTACCGTATATTGTATTGGTTTAACTTAGCGAACATTTAAAATTTGTCAGGTCTACTGATAAACACATTAAAGTCAACCTCAACTCCTACAAAGTATTAATACCATAGATTAAACATTATACCAGGTATATTTTTTATTATCATTCTGCTACGTATCGTATGTTGATGTAAAACACTGTATCACTTATCCGCCTCAGTGAGTTAAATGTTTTTTTTTGTTCAATGTTTACACTTAGTGTATCAGCAGTTGGACGCGATGTGTGCTGTAGCGTTAATGGAATACTGAATTTATGTTACGATTTTATTATTTTATATGAAATTTCTGTATTAATATTCCAAATATGTTCATCAAAAACAAGTTAGAGTGGGATATATCTGTGGAAGCTTGCTGGAGTTATGGTAAGTGGTGTAAAGTATTTGTTAGTTGTTGTGTTCTTCTTAATTACAACTCTGTGGTAAAGGTTTGAATTTTATACATGCCAGTCGGCTACTAGTTTTGGAAATATTTTTAAGCTTGAAAATTCGACTTTTACGCTGTAATTTACAGTAATTATATTGTTACAAACGTTCAGTTCATTTAAAGATATTTTTTTTTCACTTTGGATAATTCTGATTGATTTTACAGATTATCAATTTATATTTAACATTCTTCAGTGATATTAGATTTTATTCTAAATAAAATGTTCTATGCTTTAAAAAAAACTGTGCATTCGCAACATTATTACACAGAAGCCATTTTATTATAATGAAAGGCTTACAGTCACATAATTATGAAAAACTGGTCCTCGAAAAACCACCGAAATTGTATCTAGTCAATAACTAGATGGGAATACCAGGTGTTGTAATCTTGTATGTGCGTAGGATATAATTCATAACGGCTTGAAATAGGAAATAAGAGAGATGAGTTCCAGTTCATATCGGTTTCCTTATATTCACTTAAGCGGGAATCTTTCTCTACCGGCTCAGCATAGATACAATCGAAGTAGTAAAACCATTGCCCAGAGACTAATACGAATAAACAATCGAATATGAAGAAATGTTTGGTTTGCTTTGATAATCAACCATCTGCAAGATGTATAACACTAATACTTTCACAAGATATCCACCTGTAGAAATATTTGCACAAAAATATCTTCATACTATTAGGATCGATTCCAACCTTGTGACGGGAATTGGTCTTTCATTTTCTTGGAATTCACATTAATTTGTTTGTTGTTTACAAAACGATACGAATATTGGAGCAGATTTTCGCTATTTGCACAGCTCCATCCATTATTTTTAATTTTAAAATATATTTGATTGTTTTTGTTTTACGAATTTATTTAAGACATGATGAGAGAATCCATATTGTTATGAAAGTTATTTCTTCTTTTTGTATCATTACTCACAACAGCCACCATTATATTTGACACGTGTGTGAGTGTAAGTAACAGTATGATTCCAACGCAAATACTCACATATATAAATGTACAAACATTATATATATATATATATATATATATATATATATATATATATATATATATGTATGTATATATGTATGTATGTATATATGTATGTATATATATATGTATGTATATATATGTATATATATATATATATATATGTGTGTGTGTGTGTGTGTGCGTGTGTGTGTGTATAAAAATATTACCTTAGGATGCTGTTGGCAAAATGTTTTCTCGAATGTAATCGTTGGCGAAATACAAAACAATTATGATATAACAATAATAATGAATGAGGAGGGAAAGTTGTTAATTATTTTATTTGTTAATTATTTTCAATTAAAATTTATTTTAAACGCGTTCCAATAACGTTCCATGTTAGTGACGTAAGTGATTATACATGGAAAATCGTGGGTATGTTGCGCCTTACACACAAAATCATGTTAAAGTGCATTGGAGGACCGGAAGCCGAGGAACTACTGTACTTATTCTATATATCAAATTTGCGCACAAAATATATATATTTCTCATTTTGTCCCTCAAAACACACGTACAACACAGACACCCTCGCTCTGTCCTTTTTACACATACTTTCATACTTTCACGGTAATTGCTCCGATGAGCTGCTTTCGCTGGTTCCCAGGCCTCATTAATTTAAACGTCCTACGAGGCTGGCATCCCGTTCTCACCCCTTCACCCTTGAAACTGTTAGATGTAGACGTCTCTTCTACTCCAATAGCTTCATATCTCGCACCTCTCGCCTGTGGAACTTCCTTCCTTTTTCCTGTTTCCCTGACAAATATAATCTCCAACTATTTAAGTGTAACGTCAATCGACATCGATCTATATATTATTGATCTATCCACTTCCCTTCCCCACATCCTTTCACCTTTCATTCCTATCTGCCACCGCTCCAAATCTTCTGTAACCCCCTTGCCTTGATCGATCCACTATCTTTCTCCACATCCTCTCCTTTACCACTCCTATCTGCTCTTCCTCCAAACCTTCTGTAACCCCTTGCGTGCTAGTTGCTCCCAGCCTTGCTTGGGGTGATAAGCTTAAAACACACACACACACACACACACACACATATATATATATATATATATGTTTTATATATATATGTTTTAAGACATTTTTATGTTTGTACATTCTTTTTATAGATACAAATATTTAATTAAATGCTCTGTTTTATAATAAACAGTATTAATAAAATATACCGGCCTGAATGTCCGAGAAATTTACTTAAATATTAAGTTTCTACAAAACGTTGAAACGCAATGCACACAAAGTTTAAGCAGACATCATGCAGGCCCAAGTATTCGAAGGTATCGAAGGAAGTAACGGAAAGCCGTTGTAGCATCAGTCATTTGCCATTACTAAGACATCTGTGAGTAAAAGCTGGCAGCAGTTACTGCTTTAACCAATTGGATCGTTAAGCATTACTGGAAGCACTTGTGGTAAGTAGTCAAGAAACCACGATTCAGTTTCAACATACATAGGGATTGAAGGGAAAACGTGCCGTGAGGAAGCCATAGACATAAAGTATGTGCCGTGTGCAATCACAAACAAACTGCTTGTCTAACTAAAAGACGCGTCTTATGCCCAAAAGACAGCGCTGCCACGACCACAAAGCAGAACGGTAAAACCGAGAGAAGAGCGAACAGTGACAGGGTGTCATGGAAAGAAAATCTCTGTGATATAACTTCCTTTATTCTGCTCTGTCACTATCTACATCGCGGCTGAGAGCCCTTAAAACCTAAACGGGGGTAGCCGTAAGGCCGAGCATCGTAATTGCAATGGAGAAGTTCCATCCTACAAATTTACTTTCTCGCTGACTACTACGTGCAGGCTGATGCCCGTTCTCGGCATTCTGCCTAGCGATATTTCCGTCGGTCCCCGTAGAGACATTCTGTTCCGTCTACAAGACATGCTTCACGAAACTAATAGTAATATCCGAAACTTAAAGTTTGCGTTGCAAAACAACACTTCGCCCTCTTTCAGCGTTGTCATCGATGCCGACAGACGGCCTCACGGTGAGCATGAGCGTCGCTTCAATGCTCCTACATGTAATGAAGTCGCCGCTGTCATCCACGGTGAGGAGCATAACAGCCGTGACATTGTCATAAGGTACAGGGGCGGTGGTCTGCGCCGCATCAGTGAAACCCACCGTTCATACGACTGTATCCAGTACCCTCTTCTTTTTCCATACGGAAGCGATGGATACCACTTCAAAATCCCAATATACCAGACAAGCAGCGATTCCATGTCGACCTCAAAGACGGTCTCCTGTAGGGCTTACTACGCCTACATCTTTATGGTTAGGGAGGGTGAATTTAACCACTTACAAAGGTGCCGTCAACTATTTCTTCAATTCGCTGTTGACATGGCTGCAAAAATGGAGTCGGAGAGGTTAGGATCCATCAAGTTAAACCAGTCCAAACTTAGAACCAACTCCTACATTCACCTTCGTGATGGTCTGCGTTCTGATGGTGACTCACGCAATCTCGGCAAACCGTGCATTTTGCCTTCCTCTTACACTGGTGGCCCTCGATACATGCATGAAAGGACACAAGACGCAATGACCTATGTCCGTCATTACGGGAGGCATGATTTGTTCGTCACGTTCACGTGACGAACAAATCCGAAATGGGTTGAAATCCGAAATGGGTTGAAATCACACGCGAACTTTTTCCAGGTCAGCAGTAATCACGCCACCCTGACCTAATTGCCCGCGTTTTCCGGTTACAGCTGTGTAAGCTTATGGATTTAATCCTTAAAGGGCAAGTCTTCGGACGCGTTAAGTGTCATATGTATACAGTGGAATGGCAGAAACGCGGTTTGCCTCATGCCCACATTCTGCTGTGGCTCAACGATAAGGTTGACGCAAACAGAATAGACGATTTTATTTCTGCTGAAATTCCGGATCCATCGCTGGCTCCTTTGCTCCACGAAATCATTAAAAACAATATGATACACGGCCCCTGTGGGGCGAATTACGATAAAAGTTCATGTTGGTCAAGCGGCCCCACTTGCACAAAGAGTTACCCCCGTAAGTTTATCTCAGAAACGCAGACTGCGACGGATGGTTACCCACTGTACAGACGTAGAAGCCCCGCTGAGGTCGGCAGAACTGTGACAGTTAAGGGACACACTCTGGACAATCGTTGGATGGTGCCTTATTCCCCGCTGCTGTCCAAGACCTTTGGAGGCCGCATAAACGTTGAATACTGCCACTCGGTTAATTCAATAAAGCACATCTGCAAGTACGTTAATAAAGGCAGCGATGCTGCCGTTTTCGGTATCCTGCGTGACAATTGCGTTGACGAGGTGGCCGATTACGTGGCTGGACGCTACCTCAGCAGTAGCGAGGCCTTTTGGCGAATTTTCGGATTCCCCATTCACCAAAGTGCTCCAGCCATTGTGCAGCTTGCTGTTCACTTAGAAAATGGACAGAGGATGTACTTCACCGAACAAAACGCCCAGCAGGATGCGGAAAACCCTAAGGACACAACGCTAACGGCTTTCTTTAAATTATGCTCAACAGATGCTTTTGCCAAAACAATGATATACCCCCAAGTCCCGTCCTACTACGTGTGGTCAAAGAACCGGTGGTTTCGGCGAAAGGCTGGCGACCCTGTCGAGGGTTATCCCGATGTAAGTTCTAACTCTTGCTTTGGACGCGTTTATACTGTCTCCCCCCCCCAGCCAGCAGGAGTGCTTCTACCTCCGCCTTCTACTTCCTGAAATTGCTTGGCCAACGAGTTTCACCGATATTCGCACTGTCAACGGCAAAGAGTGCCAGTCTTATAGAGAGGCATGCTTCCGTTTGGGATTGCTTGAAGACGACTCCCAATGAGATGCAGCCATGGCGGAGGGGGAACTTCTCAGAACGCCATCACGGCTTCGAATTTTGCTTTTGTGATGCGAACTAAGAGATCTCTGTCTAAAGTACCGAGAATCCATGTCAGCGGATGTGCTGTTCTCCGTTCAGCGTAACAGCCCAGGAGTTGAATGCGGTTTCACTGACTTCATATTCAACAGAGCGCTGGTGGCCCTAAAAGATGTTGTTTTCGAACTGGAAGGTGCCTCTTTACCAACTTACGGTTTACCACCATCGGTCAGAGACGGTTTTGACACTGTACCAACTGAGCTATTGCGGGAAACATCCTACTCCATCGAGGGGCTGAACGCATACATTACCGAAAACGAGCCTAAACTTCTTGCTCACCGGCCCACTTTTTTGCGTAGCAAAAAGTGAAAACTTTATCCATTTCTAACGCGACGAACAGTGGTCTGTGCAGGGCTTTCTAAGGCTCTGGCAGACGCGGTGGATAGTACATTTCTAAAGTGACGATGAGCTGTTTCTTGGGGTTGTTCCGAAGCTATAGAGGCGGCTGTAGTCCTAGTATTCCTAAGACGACGTGCAGTTGTTTGATCGGGGATTTCTAAACCCCTGGAGCAAGCTTTGGCGGTGGCATCCCGCAAACGACGAAGGGCTTTCTGTGCTGCGGACTGTGAAGCCCTCAACCTTGCCACACGAACTATGGTTCTGTGAATTCTGAAGTGAACGTTCTTCAACTGAAAGCCTGGCGCGGCGTACGGACATGGTTGAAGCTGCGGTTTCCGTAGATAAGCGAGCAGCTGAGCTCCAGGCCATCCGTGAAAGACGCAATCTATTCAGGGGTTTCACTCGCCCTCGATGATCTAGCAGCGGAGGCAGCTGCCGTGTGCCATCCCAAAAGTTTTTCTTCCTTTTAGGTGGCATCCAAACAGTAAAAACGTCAAAGAGGGTAAAGCTTAAAAAGAGATTTCGACAAATCAAAAACGTGCACTGCTAACGTCGACACAAAAAGGGGAACACGCAGTAAAATGAGTTCAGATGTTACTAAAGGGGAACTCGAAACAAAAAAAGGGGAAATTTAAAATGGTAAACCAAGGGTAAATCCAAAAGGTAATGGGTTTTTAGTACAATTGGCTAACGCGGACTCGGTTGTACGAAGCAGTGTGTGTGTGTGTAAGGAAGTTACAAAAAAGTGCAGCTACGGTTATTTTTGCCGAGAAATTTTGAGATTTGACACACATACAGGCGATTGTAAGCCGTAAGTGTGTCGTAAATCTCATTTGAATCAACCCAAAACTGTAGATACTGTGCCAGTGAATGTGAGTTCAGAGAGCTAAACCCTCTCCCTTCCTATCCCCGTTTATGGTTCCCTGGTCAAGCGGCTTTGACTGTCTTGCAAACAATTTGGTACTTGTTAGATAGCCAAGCGTTAGTGCTATCAGAAACTGGACCATTTGCTTTGTTTTGGTGGCTCGGTAACCAAACATCGTCCAAGGACTGCGAAAAATCTGCATAAATGGCCCTTACCCGTGCTTTCAAATTGATTTTGTGCAAAAACAATTGTTTCTCCAATTTCCGGGTAATTTTACGTAGTTCTGTGAAGTTTTGTTGAAATCGGTTGAAAAATGTAGCAAATTCGATCCCTTATATAAACGAACAGACACACACATACACACACACAACCTGGGTTTTATGATAAGTAAGATATATATATATATATATATATATATATATATATATATATATATATATATATATATATATATATATATATATGTTGAACAATTTCGTTTTTATTATTATTTCATTTAGATTGCTCGACTAGTTTCGGTCAATATGGCTCTCATCAGGAGAAAAAAATCTGCTTGCTGGTAGCAGTTAACTACAGAAATGAATGTCTTCATGGAGAAAATGAACTTTTGTTTCTAGTTTTATTCGTTTTTTTTATTTTTAAACATGAATTTTGGTCAGTTCTTGTGTTGGACAAACAGTCTTTTTTAAGTTGCTCTGAATTCCCTTGGTCATTTTGACAGATTTATTGGTTCCTGGAAAGGGGTGTGCCTCTGTTAAGTGTGTGTGTATTATTTGGTTCTTAGGGAGTGGGTGAATATGATGTGTGTAAGTGTGAATATTCGTGTGGGTGTGTGTATAAGTGTGAGGCCTCAACACTTCCGTAAGCATGTCCGTCTTGTGTTGTTCGGAAATGTGGATATGCCCTGATTTTTGTTGGGTTATATATTAATACTATCTATACTGTTAAATTTGTGATTAAGCCCGTCTGGATAGTGCGTTTTTAAACGTTGTATCCACTTATTTTCATGGAACTCTAAAGTTTTTCAAATATTATCAGCTCTTATCTATCTATCTATCTATCTATCTATCTATCTATCTATCTATAAGTATGAAACTAATGAGCCAGGTAAACCTACGTAGGGTTCACCTACACGGATCGTCAGGGCAAACCTAGGTATGTTTACCTGGCTCTTTAGGTTCATATTTAGATTAGCTCTACTTAGTGTATTGAGCAGTTTACATAGTTACTTTTGCTTTACTCGTTTTGGAGCTTTTTTTTTCATTGGACTCTGAGCTTGAATTCTGGACGATTGCTTTCGCCTCAATTTCATGTTCTTGGTTCTTTCTTTTTTTATCCCTTATTTTTCCTTGGACATTGGTTTGTTTACAAGCCAAAATACCTAAGGTTTTTCCAAACATGTATAACTATATATATATATATATATATATATATATATATATATATATATATGTATATATATATATATATATATATATATATATATATATATATATATATATATATATATGTGTGTGTGTGTGTGTGTGTGTATTTGTGTGTGCGTCGTTGGTGGTAAAATAATAGTTTTACGTTATGATATATTCTTGGGTTAAAGTGATCAGTATCAGGGATTATGCTTATGTACATATACAAATGGACATTGGAATTAATACCCCGCCCTAAACAGCCTGTTTCATTCTTAAACGCAATAAAGCGATGTGCGTAGTGTTTTGTCTCGACTATTTATATATACTGGTCAGTGGTGCATTATGGGTAGACCTATTGTATTATTATAACGGTTATTTGCCTGAGCCGTACCGGTTATGTTTCCAATCATTCTTGAGACTATTAAGCGGAAACAATTATGAATGCAGACGCACATGAACTTAACGATTGCGTCTAAGCAGGAAACATTCGTCGCTGTTGACTTCAATGTCCACTTTCATATTGGTACAAGATACTCAATTCTATATTCCAAGAAAATATATCTCCTATGCATTCTTTGATATATTTTTTTCGCTTAAAATAAATTTTCAGGAAAATAAATTTCTCAAGTCAACTGTAATCGCTCTTGTCACTTGGTTGGTTGTTTTTTTTCCCTAACGTTCTGTTTGAGTCAGTGTGCAATGTCAACGTCTTGAATACGGCATTATTTTCTCTTTGAGTTATATATGCTATCCATTTTAGTTGTTACGGTTGTTGAAAGTCATCAAATGATGCTTTTTTGTTATTTGTCACAATACTTGTCTTTGAAATTCTGTAGCATCAGTTGATATGTTTCGATGATGAATGTCCCTCGCGAAAAAGTACAGACGTCATTCGCTCAAAGCTATTTTTTAACATTGATCTGAGAAAACGATTATATATAGCTGACAGTTTAGACACGTCTGAATGAATTTGGCGCCTTGCATGACATCCATTTAAACGTTTCGATCTGATGAATCTATTGAAGAAAATGACTAGTTTTTTGGTTAATGATTTTAGCAATTTGTAGAGTTGGCCAAAACTAATAATATATTGCCTCATTTAACATGTTTATCGTCGTTCAATGCGAAAACTAGAATAAATCTAGAAAATATTTGTGTATAATTCAAGGAATAAAGAATTAGATATCCGATGATTTTATGGCAAAAAATCTATGAGAATATAGAAAATTTTAGTGTGACCCGTTTTGACTGTTAGAATTTCAGCGGACTAAACTTATATTAATGTTGATCCAGCTACACATGCGCACAAAGGAGAGGGGACGCTGAGAATTAATTTTCTTTTTGTAAATATTGTAGAGGATTTATTTAGAGACTTTTATTTTTTATTTTTCTTCTTATTTCCATCAATTTTGTTATTAAATATCCCTAATTTTAATAACAGAAGATCGGCCCAAAACATGAAACGTAAGAAATTGGGCGTGAATTTACTGTGAATGGTCTAGTGATTAAAGCACTTTCTATATATTTTCGTCTTAGCTATTAACTTTCTATTTAAATTAAAGTAACAATTTTAAATAAAAACAATGGTCTGTCTCACTAGGGTGAGCAAATAATGCATTTAGTTTTGGAAGTATCACTTTTGTGTGCATATTTAATTTCATTGCCGTTTCTCCAATGTTATACTCGTGGCAATTATTACGGGTGATAGACTAGATTCCTCCTTCGAGATTTAGTTTATTATTATTTTGTTTTGCACTGCCTCTTCCATTGCTTTATATTTGGATCTGACAAATTTTTTGTTGAGTTTAAATGAATTATTTTCAATTGTAGTTGTGACTGAGTTGATGAATGTAGCAATATTTTGTGATTGAATGGGCTTGTCCTTTGTTTCTTGTTAAACATGAAATAATTATGTTATGGAAGGAACTTAAAATTACTTTCAATGTATTTTCCGTCTTTATCTAACATTAAGAACTACAAATTCTGAGCGTTCTTAATGTGAATCCGATGATTTTTTTCGGATTTTATTTTGCTGGTGTGGTGAGAATATAGAGTTATGAAATCATTTTTATTATTCGATAAACGTTTGGCCTATCCTATCCTGCATACATATGTGTAATCATATCAACGTAAACATCAATTTAGTACGATGAAGTTAGAAATGTGTGCGGGTGTGAAATGAATAGCAGCTCAGAATTGGTTGCTAAACCGTAAAAACTATCAATCTCACCTTAATTACAAACAGGTCATAAAATGTTATAAACACCTTTATATTTTTATCCAAATATTTTCTCTTTAAATGTATTTTACACAGTCAGCTGCAATTGTAATATGTTTTGAAATTTAAGGTGTAGCAGCTCTTATGTGTGTGGGCTGAAAAGTTCACAGGCAGACTATAAAATAGTGAGACTAGAACTGTAAAATCTTGCACGCATTCATTTCAACTGTTGTGGACCCGGAATAGGTCCGAAAGAAAACTCGAACTCAGCAATTCAGTGAAAACGTATTATTAACAAAAAGAACGAACACAGAAGTGTTGCACGTCCGTAGTCAACAGTATTTACTGTCCTCACCCCCACGAGGGATAGATGTGGCACAAGGCCGGGTTTAATGTGGGGTATTCCCGAGCCCGTAGGCTCGGACAAAAAATGCCCGTAGATCCCGTATAAACGGGATCGGGTTGGTCAACCTCACCGAACGAGGCTCTGCCCTTCGGCGGAGCCTCGTCCGGGTTCCTCTCTGCTCAGAGGTAGAGAGTTCGACCGTTAACTCGTCAACCGTAGTCAAGTCGTCAACGGTATTTAGTGTCCTCCCCACAAGGGACAGGTGTGGCACAAGGCCGGGTTTAAAGTGGGGTATTCTCGAGCCCGTAGGCTCGGCCAAAGAAATGCCCGTATAACCCGTATAAACGCGATCGGGTTGGTCAACCACCCCGAACGAGGCTCTGCACCTCGGCGGAACCTCGTCCGGGTTCCTCTCTGCTCAGAGGCAGACAGTTCGACCATTAACTCCTCAACCGTAGTCGAGTCGTAAACTGTCTACAGTCCTCTTGCGAGGCATTATATAGCCATAAGACGAGTCTATTTTGTTCATGAAGGTAGGTCCACATAACACCCCCTCTTCTCAAGCCTTTACCTCCGTAGGAGTTTCAATATCGTCTCCTTTTTGGATTGGAGACGAGAGGGTCCGTGAACTTCCGCTTTCTTTTAGATCTTCGCGGTTCCGGAGCTGCTTGGGGTATTTGAATGTCGAAGGTGTCGTAAATGGTATCCATAACCTCTTCTTCCTGGGGAGTACTGCTGCAGTCATCCAACAGTTGTTTCCTGATTTGATTCAGGTGTCTCTTATGACAGAAACGAGGGCCTTGAATTATGTAGACCATATTTCCAATCTTCTTTTCTATAGTACCATGTTCCCAGAAAGATGTATTATTTTTAAACACCTTGAAGAATACTTTTTCTCCTGGACTGTACTTTTTCTTTGGTACAATAGGGGTCGGGCCTTGTTTTGTTTGATTGGGTAGCAATTTATCGAAAACGGATCTTATTTTGCGAGCAAACATTATTTCTGCCGGAGATAGTGAAGCTGGCGCATTATCATTTGGCGTAATCCTGTAAAACTGCTGCAGGGCCTTTTCCTTTGGGGTGCCGCAACCTTTTTTCAGGGCTCTTTTTAGGGTGTCAACAAAACGTTCTGCTTGACCATTCGACCATCGGGTGATATGGGGGGGATCGTAATGTGTCTTATCTCAAAAATATCGCAGAACTCTTTAAAGTCGGTCGAAGTAAATTGAGTTCTGTTATCACTAACCAAGCAATCTACTACCCCAGAACGAGCGAATAGTTCGTGAAGGTAGCTTATTGTTGCTTCCGTAGTGGGATTTTTGCATCGGAACACTTCCGGCCATTTTGAATAACTATCTACTATAATTAGATAGTAGAATCCATCTAGCGGTCCCGTAAAGTCAACGTGGATCCTTGACCAAGATCGGTCCGTCTTTGGCCACGGTTTATGTGTGATAGGTGGTGCTTTTGCTGCCAATGCACAGCCCTTGCATGTGTTAACCGTATTTTCGATGTCTTGGTCCATTTTAGGCCAGTATACGTAGCTGCGCATTAGACTTTTCATCCTATTTTTTCCGGATGTCCAATATGAAAATTCTTCAGAATTCTTTTCTGTAGATTTTTTTGGATGACGACTCTATCGCTGTATAGGAGTACCTCGTCATATAGGGAAAACTGTCTGAATTGTGTTGGTCCTTTACTGAATGTTTTCTTTGTTGTGCTAATGAATTCATCATTGCGGGCTTCATTCTTTCTTTCTTGTATCGTCAAAGGAAGTTCTCTTACAGTGTTACACAATAAAGTTTTTTTCCCCTTCCGTTCGTAGTGAAGCGATCACAGAATCTTCTAGGGGTTCCCTATGTCTTGGAACTAGTCTGGAAAGTCCGTCAGCGTGACAGATCTTTTTCGAGGGTAGGTATTCCAACTTGAAGTTGTAATTTAGGAGAAATGTCCCCGACCTCAGCAGTCTATTTGCCGTATAAACGGGTAATCCTTTTTTTTCCCCAAAAATACTGAGTAGCGGTTTATGGTCCGTTTGTAGTGTGAAAAATCTTCCGTGTATGTAACGGTGAAATTTCGTGACTGCGTAAATGATCGCTAATGCTTCTTTCTCTATTTGGGAATAGTTTTTTTTCCGATGAGAGCAAGTTCCTTGATACGTGAGCGATGGGTTTTTGCGTTCCATCTGGTATTTTATGAAGGATACACGCTCCTATTCCATGCGAGCTTGCGTCGCTAGCAACTACGATCTCGAGGTCTGGGTCGTAGTGCGTCAGGAATAAATCCGATCTTAGGATTTTGATAGTTTTCTCGAATGCCTCCTGGGATTCGGGTGTCCATTCCCAAACCTTATCTTTCCTTAAAAGCTCATTCAGCGGGGCGCAGATGTTATGCATGTCGGGGATAAACGCTTGATAGTAGTTCTCTAACCCCCAAAAGCTCTGTAGCTCTGTAACGTTTTCAGGAGCTGACATGTCCTTAATTGCAATGGCCCTTTCTGGGTCCAGTCTCCTACCGTCTTTGTCTATGATGTGACCCAAATATTTAATTTCTTTCATGAAGAAGTCACATTTGCTTTCCTTTATTTTGAAGCCATAGTCTTGCATTCATGAAAATATTTTCTGGATGTGTTCCCAGTGTTGTTCCAAGCTCTTACTGTTTATTAATATCTCGCCTAGGTAAGCTGCTGAAATATGGCTGGTGTGACTTTGACCCCAAATTCAAGACTTTCAAACTTGTATAAACCTCTATGTGTATTTATACATAGTAATTTTCAGCTTTCTTCCTCAACGGGTATCTGGAGATAAGCTTCGCTGAGATCGATTTTTGAAAAGAACTTGCCTCCATTAAGTTTCGTAAAAACTTCTTCCGGGCTTGGAAGTGGGTAGTGATAATCTTCTAGTGCTGTGTTTAGTCCAGTAGAAAAATCTGCGCACACGCGGATTTCCTTAGACTTCTTTTCACATACACTACTGGTGCTGCCCACTGGCTATATTCCACTTTAGATAATATGCCAGTTTCTACAAGTCTGTCTAATTCCTTGTCTATTTCCTCTAACGAGGCAAAAGGCACATTCCTTTTTTTCTTAAATATTGGTTGAGTGTTCTCTTTCAACTCAAATTTTGCTGACATCTTTTTGCATCTGCCAAGGCCAGCCGAAAAGACCTCGGGGAAGGTTTCTTTTAATTCCTTTTTTAGTTTATCTAACTCGGTCGTCTGATTTTCTATTTTCTGACAAAAAGTATTTATTGGCAAATCCCACAGATTCAACTCCTGCATCCTACCTGTGCCAAATAGATTGTCTCTGTTTTTTAACACGAACATTTTTAAGTTTTTGGTTGTTCCGTTCAAAAATTAAGTTTAAAGGTGAAATTATCGCGAACGTTACGTTCGCGATAATTTCACCTTTAAACTTAATTTTTTTACCGGTCACCGACGTAGCTATGTTGTCAGTTTTTAGCATGGTTGGTTTATTTAATATTTTCCATGTAGGTTGATTATTGATAAATCAGACCCGGAGTCTAACGGTAAACTGACTTTTTTATTCTGTATTTCTACCTGCACATACTTTCTTATATTTTTGACGTCCAGTTCCTCTGTTTTTGTGGCTTTAATTCATCTTTTTCCTCTTTTATTTTTTCTGCAATGTGAGCTCTTGAACCCAAATTTATTACAAGTTACACAGGTTTTAAACCGATATTGGCAATCTTTAAACCAATGAAGTGCTCCACAAGGGTAACATGGACTAGGCGGTAAATTTTTCGGTTTTTGATTGAGTTGACTATTTTTCTTAGGAGAGTGAAAATAATCTTTGTTGGTTTGACTTGATTTTGAAGGGGAGGAAAAATGTGGTTTCTGATGGATGTTTCTTATGTGTGCAACGCCTGACTCTTCAATGACTCTAGAATCATTTTTTACACCAATATATTTTTGGCAGTCTTCGGCTATGGTTAAATTTGATTCTCCCTCTAACCTGGTTAGGACTCTCCTTCTAATTTCTGCATCTTTCGACGATACAAGACCTTGTAAGAATATTAGACATTTTAAATTATCTGCGGTAAGTTCGGCTAATTTAAAATCGTCACAATGTTTGTTTACTACCGATGCGAAAGTCGAGTAGTCTTCGCTGTCTTTCTTGGTTAGGTTTAAGCATTTCCACCTTTTGTGAAATAACGACGTTTTTGGGCTGAATAATTCTGTAAGAAGATTTACCGCTTCAATGATAGTTAAATCACTTGTTTTTCGAGTCCACGAATTTCCTATTTTCAGTAGTCCCTTAATTTCCGGAGCAGTAGGCGTAGATTTTAGCGTCTGTCCATTTTCCACAATCTATTTCGAATATATCTTCATACTTTCTGTAATATGAAGCGAAGGTTTTATCTTCGTCTGGCGAATAAGTGAAATTGTCAATTGCACTCCAAATCGCGTTTTGTGAAAAAGTAATTTCGCTCTCGGTATTTTGACCCTTAATCGACTCTGTTTGTAGAAGCAATTCTACAAACCTTTTTTGTTGTTCTATCATTTGTCGCTGTAATTTTAATTGCTCCTCTCCATGTTTTCGCTGTGGTTCATCGTATTTTTGCTGTAATTCTAATTGTTTTTCGTCGTTTCTTCGTTGTTGTTCTTTGTGTTTTTGCTGTAATTCTAATTGTTTTTCTTCGTTTCTTCGCTGTTGTTCAAACTGGAGTCTAACCAGTTCTAACATAGTAGCTTTAAACTCTTCCACGTTTTACTTTTCAGTATTACGCTTCTACGTAAGTTTTACTTGTACCAAGCCTTTGTATTGCTCGGAAGAGAGAAGAAAAACAAATCACTTTGTTCTAACTTTAAATGTGTTATTCACGTACACAGTTGATTTTTGGACAACTGCGAAACGTAAAGTTTATACTTCGGCGCTGGAAAGAAAATATTCTCCTTTCTTGTTAAGACAATGCCAGAACAAGGAACATTAACTTTTCTCTGCGAGAAAAAAAAAAGAGAAATCACTTTTGGTTAGTAAGAAGAATAAATCAACTTACCAATTTCTTCTTTTTTTTTAATATGATTTCACGTGAAGTTCGTTAAATTCTAGTCGCCAGTTTTGTAGACACTGGTAAACAAATTTTGTTTCTTTTTTTATAGTTCTCCGAGGAATTCTTTAAATCCCCGTCGCCAGTATTGTAGACACTTGTAAACCAAAACTTTTATTTTATATAGTACTCCCGTGGAGTTCTTTAAATTCTCGTCGGCAGTGTTGTGGACGCGGAATAGGTCCGAAAGAAAGCTCAAACTCAGCAATTCAGTGAAAACGTATTATTAACAAAAAGACCGAATACAGAAGTGTTGCACGTCCGACTGACGGCTAAGTACAGTAGTCAACTGTCTACAGTTCTCTTGCGAGGCATAATATAGTCATGACGTGTCTGTTTTGTCCATGAATGTAGGTCCCCATAACATCAACTCTTATTAATAACTGCATTGTTTCTTTCCATGTACGAGGGTGGGCTGAAAAGTTCATAGTCTGATTATGAAGGAGTGATGCTAGAACTGTGAAATCATGCATACCTTAATTAAAACTCTTATAATGAATAACTGCATTTTTTCTTTTCATGTAAAATACATTTGGCTGTTCAAAGAAGTTTTCAAAGTAACTAGAAGCGACTTCTCTTGAAAATGGACAAAATTTTGCCTCGTTGTATTAAAAGAAAAAGGGTTTATCCCCGATTGACATTCAGCTTTATCAACAGTATAAAGGTGGTCAGCTTAATTTACGATGGTTAGGAAAATTTTGAAGTTTATCCAAGGTTTGTATGTCTTGGGACTGCCACCACCGAGAAAAAAAATTGAATGTCTTCACTTATGGTGATGGATGACAGGGGATTGACTATAAAACAAATAGCCAATGCTATAAGAATATCCCGTTAGAGAGTTGAGAATATTCGACACAAAGAACTTGTCATAACGAACGTTTCTGCTTGATGGGTGCTTCGTCTTCTGACACTCGATTAAAACTGTATCGGTCTGATCACAATACGGCACAGTCTAAAATAGTTTGAGACAGATTCAGCTGGAATCGTTGAACGTTTCCTAAACCAAGATGTGCATTGGGTTTATCATTTTTGAGCCAGAGACAAAGAGACAATGCGTTCAAGGGAAACACACCCTTCACACTTACTTCATAGAAGGCCAATGTTGTTTCATCTGAAGGGGTGGTGATGGCCTCAGTTTTTTTGTAAAGCAAAAAAACATTGTGTTTATTGACTACCTTTCAAAGATACACATCATATCGTAGAGTATTGTGCCAACTTGCTGAGGCATTTACGAAAGGCTAACAAGACAAAACGCCAAGGAAAACTGACGAAAGGAGCCTTGTTTCATCAGAACAATGCTCACCCCCACGATCATCGGAGTTAACCAACGTCGAGCCTGGTTAGTAACTAAATGGGTAACCGCTTAGGAAAAAAATGTCTAGTCTGGTCAGTACTTAGATGGGCGACCAGTTGGGAATACCAGATGCTGTAAACTTGGATCTGTGCGGGTGGTGCAATGGATAAAGACTTGGAATTTGAAATCGAAGAACAGAGTTCCATTTCCATTGGTGTTCATTATATTTAATTACATAAAAATACTTCTGAAAAAGGTAAATACTTCAAATCTGAAAATATATTCCGGGCTAGTTTATCTTGCGAAAGATCGATAATCGCTGAAAACAAATCTGTCATTCGTTCAATCCAGGAATAAAAAACGATCACATTTTTGTAAAGTAAAAAAAGTTATGAAGACAGAAAATCTTCAAAGAAATATAAAATAATAAAAGAAAAAAAAAACAAAACCTATAATAATAATAATAATAACAATAAAAATAATAATAATAATAAGAAACAAAAATGTATAATAATAATAATTGTAATAACAACAACAACAAAAACAATAATAATAATAATAATAATAATAATAATAATAATAATAATAATAATAAGAAGAAGAAGAAGAAGAAGAAGAAGAAGAAGAAGAAGAAGATTATCAAGAACAAAAGAGGGAGATAAGGAGGAAGGAGAGGAGGGAGGGAAGAAGAATAAAGAAGTAGTAGGTAACAACAACAATAATAATAATAATAATAATAATAATAATAATAATAAGAAGAAGAAGAAGAAGAAGAAGAAGAAGAAGAAGAAGCACACTAAGATGAAGAAAAAAGAGGTGGAGAAGAAAACGAGGAAGTAGAATGAAAAATACTCGACATTAGACACGAAGGGAAATGAAGAAAAAGAAAAACAGATGAAACAAAATGAGGGACGTAAAAGAAAAACTAAAATGAACTCAAGAAGAAAAAGAATCAATCAGCAAAAAAACATTCTCGAGAAACAACGAAAATTGCTTCTTTATTTCTTTGTTTAGCGGCATATCAACATCTTATGGGACATTTAATGAGAAAAATTAATTTTACTGTGAGCATTACTAATTTCAGTTACACAAATGTATTGCTGCTAATATTTATATCTTTATTTTTACTTTTTGCAAAAATACTTTTTGCAAAAATACTTTTTGCAAAAATACTTTTTGCTGGTTATTTTTTTACGATGAGAATTTTTTATATACTTTCATAGTGTTTTGACCCCAGTTGAGGCAGTTTACAATTTGCTCATAGCTTGTCCCTAACAGGTACTACCACCCCGGGACGAGATGGACTTGGGAACAAGAGCAATTAAGAAGTGGTTCTATGTTCCTTAACTACCCCACCAAAACCGAGGCTTGGATTGAGGAATCGGAGAGCCGAGTTCGAATTCCAGTCGATTCCATTACATTCACTTACGTGCTAATACCCTTGGGAAAGGTGTGAATCCTCTTCTTCTCCCTCCATGGGTAAATAGCAGGACAGACTGGGTTCTATAGCCTTGGATGGCAACTGGTCCAAGAGAAGGACAACTCTGACAAACCTGCGGAGGGTCGTTTGGGGACCTTGTGGAATCCGTTGCACCAGGTCCCTGTATTCGTCCCTACAAAAAGTGTAGATGGCCCTGCACAAAGCCTTCACCACTATAATCAAATCCTGTGTGGCTGTCGGGCTTTCAGTTTCTGGGAACTGATCTGTCTGACCCTCATACGTCGAGTTCGACGGGAGAGCTATAATACCCTACCAATCAGAGGCATTGCTGTAGGATGTAAATTATCGTCTTACTCAGGACAGTCAACAACGAAGAAAAAGATCATAATGGCAAGAAGAAAAAGAAGAAAGAGGAGGAGGATAAGAAAAAGAAGAGGAGGAGGATAAGTAAAAGAAAGAGGAGGAGTATAAGAAAAAGAAGAAAGAGGAGGAGGATAAGAAAAAGAAGAAGAAGAGCAATTAAGAAGAGACAGAAAACAATCCAGAAAAAAGAGGTGGAGGTAAAAAAAAAAAGAAAGAAAATGAGAAGAATACGAATTAGACTGATGTGGCAAAGAAGAAGTCTTCTCAACGATCAAAAATATAATAAAAAAAAACTTATGACAAAGAAAAGCAAACGTCAAAGTAAAAACGAAAAAGAAAAGCAAATAAAAACTAACACAAAAGGAGTATAAACTGGTGATACTGATTATCAATAAAATAGAAAAACTGACTTTAAAAGAATCGCCTTTGCGCATCGGCTATATACGTGAATAATTTATTTTATTTTTTGTTATTTATGCTTACATTTTGAAGCATATTGTTGCACTGGACGTCTCGAGAGTTCCCAAGACCTGGAATTTGTCCAACAGCGAAAGATGATGGCCCGGCCATAAATTGCTGATATACGATGATCCGGACGAAACAAGTGCCAGAAATATCAATTACACAATTGACTGTGTAATTCGCCTTATCTTCCAAGTTACATCCCATTTTATCTTTGCTCGCTTTAGCGTTTTATTTATTCTTTTCCCTCCTGGCTTTCATTTTCTTCTTCATTCGGGATTTAAAACAGACTTCCATATTCCCTTATTTCATTAGTGTTTTCATATACATATACATATATATATATATATATATATATATATATATATATATATATGCAAGTTTCATTACAAACGACAGACAAGGTACTACGGTTAAGTTTTTTATTTAATTTTTCTTGTGTACGAACAAGAGCTTTCTTTGCTGGACAAAGGGTGTGTAAGGACTGTCCAAATGTTTTATTTTTCCGAGCGCTTTCGGCTATACCTTTAGCCATTATCAAGGATGATTTGATTTTTCTGCTTAATTGAGTGTGTGCATTATGTATATGTCTTAGTGTGTAGTAGTTGTGTTTTAATTTCCAAATACGGTTAGCACGTTGTGGCTTTGTTCGTAGTTAATATTGTTATGGGTAGGCTTTTTCTTTTTTATGATTAAATCCTCCATTATTTTTAACCTTTTTATATATATATATATATATATATATATATATATTAGTAGTAGTAATAATTTTATAAGTAACTACACTCGTTTCGGAAAACCTTCGGTTTCTTGATTTGCAAATAATCAAATCAATACCGAAGGAAAAAAAGGTATAAAAAGAGACCCAAGAACATGAACGCCTGTCGAAAACAATCGTTCAGCATGCAAGTCCAAAGCCCAAAGAAAAATAACCCCGATACGAGTACGCAACTAACTAAAGAAAGTGCTCAATACAGTAAGTAGAGCAGTTTGTCTGGCTCTCTACGTTTAACTATATATATATATATATATATATATATATATATATATATATATATATATATTTCTAGCGTTTTTTCGCTCTAAAATTTGTTTATTTTCGTGATTATTCTGCTATTTTTTCACTTTCTTTGTTTTAATCATCCCCCTGTGATATTTACCTTCACTCTCTTCACATAGTCCTTCGGTCCTTTTTTCTTTCACGTTTAATTTCAGAGAAGTTTTCCTTTTGCTATCACATCCTGTTTACCTTGATTAAAAGTATTCTGACCATTGTGTTTTCTATCCATCATTTTTTGCTTGATTTCTTCATCTTTCGCCTTACATTTCGAGTAATTGCCCTTTCTTCTTCTTTTTCTTCTCCTCCTCTTCTTTTTCTTCTTCTCCTCTTCTTTTTCTTCTTCTCCTTTGTCTGTTTTTATTTATCTTCTTTTCCTTCTTTTTTCTTTCTACTTCTTCGTTTATATTTTTATTATCTTCTTTTGCTTCTTCTTTCTCTTCTTTTTCTCCTTTTCTTCTTCTTCTGTTCCTCCTCCTTCTCCTTCTTCTTTGTCTATGTTTTTTCTTCTTTCTTGCAATCATAATCCCCTTCTTCCTTATTTCACTATTTTTGTTTTGAGTGTTTGTTTTTCCTTCTTCAATGATTTCTTTTCAACTTTTCTTATTTTTTCCCTCTTCTTTCTTTCTTCTCTTACTTTCGCTTCTACTTTCTGTTAAAATTTCTTTTCCACTTTCTTATCTTTTTTTTATTCGTCCTTGTCATTTTTTCCTTTCCTTATATAACCTTTTTTCTTAGTTAAATCCCGCCTTCTTACTTTTCGTCATGAGTGCTTTTCTTTTTTTCACTCTCTTTCGGATTTATTTCCTTACTTCGGTTTCTCTCCCCCCCACCCTCTTTCCTGTTTCGCTTCATGTTATTTCCCTTTACTTTGGAATAATATTTCGTTTCAATTCCACCTCTTCTTCTTGCTAGTGTCTTTTTCTTTGATCACTACGCAATAAGCATTTTCATTATTGATTCTTACGTTTTTTCTTCTACTTTTTTCTTTCCTCTATTTTCTCCACAGACTATTTTTAACTTCTTTTTCTTTTGTCTTTCTACTTTCAAATCTTCCTGTTGTTGTTGTCTTTTATGTATATCATTTACATATTGTTAATTCTCCAGTTTCCTTTCCATCACTCTTGACCTTACTGTCGTTTTTTTTATCTTCCGATGAAGAATTTTAAAATACGTTTCAGAACATCCTTTACTTTTATAGCTACAGAAATTAATTTTTCTTGATTCAAAATCATGAGTAATTTACTAAATTGTCAGTTTTCATTCATTCATTCATTCATTCATTCATACTTTCTTCTTCAATTTTGTCACCGTATTGTCCAATTTTCTTTTATCTTTTTCTACATACTTCTCCTGTTCGTCCTCTGTTTCTTGCCTCTTTTCCGCCTGCATTTCTTTCTTCCTTTCATTCTTTCTTTCTTTCTTTCTTTCCTTCATTCATTCTTTCTTTCTATCTTTCTTTCTTTCTTTCTTTCTTTCTTTCTAAAAACTTCTTTTCTTTCTTTACTTCTGCTTACTTATTCTTTCTTTCTTTTTCTTCCATGTTCTTCAGTTCTTTTTTTCTCGTACTACATCTTTTTCCTTTCTTTATTTCTTCTTACATTTTTCTTTCTTTCACTCTTTGTTTGTTTCTATCTTTTTACATTTAACATTCTTCAATTCTTTCTTTTTTCTTTCTTTCTTTCTTTCTTTCTTTCTTTCTTTCTACTTACTTCAATTTTTATTTTTTATTTTTCATTAATTTTTCTTTAGTTCTTCATTTCTTTCTGTTTTACTTTATATCTTCCACGTTCTTTCTTTCTTTTTGTTGTTTTTGCTTTCTCTGCATATTCCTATTTCCTTCCGGTATTTTTGTTTAATAAGCGTTCGTTTTATCTCTCTCGATCCTTTGGGTCGTCCACACTTCATCTTTTCATCTGTTCTTTATCATCGTTGTTTCTTTCTTTTAATGAGACTTGTCAGTGCAACTGCTTTTATCTCTCTTTTCTTTTCCTTCGTTCGCATCTTTACCTTCTTCCATTTTCAAAATCACGATCTAATCAACAATATCCTCATATATATATATATATATATATATATATATATATATATATATATATATATATATATATATATATATATAATGCCTATATTTCTCTGTCTTAATTTACATATATATATATATATATATATATATATATATATATATATATATATATATATATATATATATACATGCATACAAATTAAAACAGACAGAGAAATCACTATTTCCGTATTTCTATATTTCTAGGTCTGTCTTAATTTGTGTGTATATATATATATATATATATATATATATATATATATATGTGTGTGTGTGTGTGTGTGTGTGTGTGTGTGTATGTGTGTGTGTGTACACACAAATTAAGACAAAGAAATATAGACATATTATATATATATATATATATATATATATTATAAATTAATAGATTTAAAATATGGTTTTACCGCTACACAGTGATAACCATGTTTCAGAAATGGAAGCTAAAGCCCCTGAATTTAATTTTGTTATTAAACCAAAGTAAGTTACTCCAAAATTCGCTTGATGAGGAAATGGAACTAATGTCTTTGGTTTAATAACAAAATTAAATTCAGGGGCTTTAGCTTCCATTTCTGAAACATGGTTATCACTGTGTAGCGGTAAAACCATATTTTAAATCTATTAATTTATAATATTAATGCTCTGTAAATTTAAATTTACATAGAGCACTATTGTGTAGAAATAAAAATATCTATAAGAACACCGGATTTTATATCTTACTGTTCTTTCCTTTATATATATATATATATATATATATATATATTCTCCCCGTTCTCACTTTCTTTCCACCTCATGTTTCATTTACAAAATTCAACTCATCAAACCAGTTTTTACTGACCACAAGACATATCTTACTGTCCAAATGATGCGTGCTCTCAGAAATTACACGCTTATCAAACATCTGTCGATCGGGTTTCTGGGTGTTGGCCGGTGCTTGCAAGGAAGAAAACCCCGTTTGATGAGAAAGCCAAGTGGAATGCAGATGGTCAATGAAAAAGACACGCCTGTATTAAAAACCACAAAAAGCCGTGTAAAAATCACCGTCGAATCTCATCTCGGACAGCAAAACCGGGAAGCAGTATTTAAGATGGCGGAGTATCTCTAAAGCTTCAGGATCAGGGAAGAATAGGCCGACCGTTTAGTTCTTATCGATAATCTTTTACTGCTAAAAGGATACTACCATCGTCATTTCAACTATTAATACTAATACGACTGCTACTACTGTTTCTAGAAAAGTGATATTTACCGTTGGTGTTCATAAAGACGCATCTGATAAAGCATCTGATAGATCCTCGCCTGGCATCTCGGCTTAAGTCACTCTCTCACCGACATGACATTGCTTCCCTATCACTTCTACAAATATTTTCGTGGCAAATCTTCTGATCTGTTTTGTTTTTCCAGGTACCTCGACTACACGAATTTAAGACTGGGAACTAGGTCTCACTTTTTTTACTGTTGAACTAGTTAGATGGAATCGCTACTTCTATCCTAATACTTACATTTCGTACACTTCTCGACTGTGGAACTCACTTTCCGATTTCTTGCCTCCCTTCTAACTACAATCTTCAAAGCTTAAAATGCAACTACAATTAACTCTTCTTTTATTGTTCTTTCCTCACCACTCCCCACTGATTTCTTCTCACACTTTTTCACTCCCTGTAACCACTTTGCTCCTTGTGACATTTTTCCCTTGCTTGTGGTGAAATGATTATATGGCGTGTTTATATATATATATATATATATATATATATATATATATATATGTGTGTGTGTGTGTGTGTGTGTGTGTGTGTGTGTGTGTGTGTGTGTGTGTGTGTGTGAATATATTTCATCCCGTAATCCGCAGGGCCGTAGGGGCACCATGTGTACTGCATCCACAGTAGAAGTGGTGTTTTTTGGGCAAGATCTCCTGACGGAGCCCAACGCTCTCCAGGCCTGTTTTGAATTCAGAGTTATTCCTTCTCCTAGACGGGTTGCCACCCAAGGCTATAGTATCCAGTCTCTCCTGCTATTTACCTATAGCTGGGAGGGAGGAGGAGAAGAGGATTCATACTTTTCCCCAGGGTATTTACACGTAAATGAATGTAATGGACCCGAATGGAATATATATATATATATATTCATTTTTCGTTTCAACCTTTGGAAGTAAAGTCTGATGATCTGCGGTCCTTTAAAAGGGCTGTGGTGAAATAATTTATTACATGGAACATTACAGTGGTCTGTTTTTATTTAAAATATATATATATATATATATATATATATATATATATATATATATATATATATATATATATATATATATAGTAGCTGGCCACTCGTATTCGAGGATACCCGTCTACCAGGGCGGCTAGCCAATCCCTATTGCAGACGCTCGCTCAGGCACATTTATGTTTGCTCAATACCCACGAAGCCCATCTGTGGTTTATACTGCAAGTATGCTGAGCACACCTTAGTTACAGTTTCTGGGGAAGAGTTTGTTATCGAGCGTGATCAATAATTTGAACAAGGCCAGCACGCTCAAGGCCTAGGTCACTATGACTTGTAGCTATCGACGGCCCTCAAGAATTCCGTCTACCCAATTTCACTCACAAGGCTTGGGTCAATCCTTAATTTGGCTTTCAGGTATTTTCCAACGGTGCCGCACGCTGGTATCGACATCGATCCATTCCGATAACATCAGGAAGTCTCCTTTTATATATATATATATATATATATATATATATATATATGCAGAAATATAGTCTTAAAGTGTGCTATATTTATGGGGTAAAGTGCTCAATATCAGAGATAGAGCGTGTGTAAATATAAAAGTGGACATGGAAGTCAGCACTTAGAGGCGACAGTCTGTTTCATGCTAGTGCAATCGTCAGGCGACGATTGCACTAGCATGAAACAGACTGTCGCCTCTAAGTGCTGACTTCCATGTCCACTTTTATATATATATATATATATATATATATATACAGACATTTTTATGTTTATACATTCTTTTTATAGATATAAATATTTAAGTAAATTCTCAGTCTGTTTCATGCTAGTGCAATCGTCAGGCGACGATTGCACTAGCATGAAACAGACTGTCGCCTCTAAGTGCTGACTTCCATGTCCACTTTTATATATATATATATATATATATACAGACATTTTTATGTTTATACATTCTTTTTATAGATATAAATATTTAAGTAAATTCTCTGTTTATAATAAACGGTATTAAACAACATTTACCGGCCTGAATGTCCGAGCAATCTTCATAGAAAATGTTCCGACAGGAATCGAACCTGTATCTTATACGGAACCGTCATATAGCCTGACGTGCCTTAACCGATTGAGCCACAGAGGATCGTTCGATTAGCAATGTCAATTTTACTGCTTTTAAACTATAATCTTCCATGATCCTCTCACGTATATTCATATCTGCCCAAAGCGTATCCATATGTAAACAAATGACGTCACACATTATGAAATGGACAATGTCCGACAATTATTTAAAGACATTTTTATGTTTATACATTCTTTTATAATGTATTTCTCGGACATTCGGGCCGGTAAATGTTATTAATACTGTTTATTATAAACAGAGAATTTACTTAAATATTTATATCTATTAAAAGAATGTATAAACATAAAAATGTCTTAAAATAATGTTCGGACTTTGTCCATTTCATAATATATATATATATATATATATATATATATATATAACTTTAACATGAATTATTTTCATTCAATCCGGAATTAATCGAAATATATATTCATATTTTTCTTGCTATTCTTTAAAATTTACGACCGATGAATTCGCCAGCCCTCAGAATATTATTTAAATTTTTGATATTTAAATTCTTCCGGTTTTATTCAAACGATAAAAGAATTTTTAAAATTTATTTTCTTTTTGCTGATCCCTAATCCAGCATTTCTCATATGCCTAAAGTTAACATTGCAATGGCGAGATATTCTGGCAACAAATTTGGCACTGAAAAAAATGCATAAGTAACAATGGATTCCATTTCCAAGAATATCGGTGAGAATTTAACGTCAACAATCTCAAATGAATTTTAAATTTGAATCTTTTTTTTTTTTTGCTTTTCATTTTCTGGGCGGGCAATTACGTGTTGTATTAAAATTATGTAAGCCTCAACATTAATGAGAAATTTATTTTTTGAGTTTTACTGGAATATTTTTGTTAATATTTACAATATATTTTTCTTATTTGTTTGCACTTGATATTGAATAATCGCTTTTATAGTAATAATAATTAGTAATTTTTCAGTGTAAATTTGAAAATTGGTAATTTTTCAGTGTAAATTTGAAAATTAGTAATTTATCGGGGTAAATTCAAAATTTTGAAATTTTTCCGAGGAAATTCGAAAATTAGTAATTTTTCAGTTTAAATTTGTAATTTTTCTGTGTAAATTTTAAAATTAGTAATTTTTCAGTGTAAATTTGAAAATTCGTAATTTTTCAGGGTAAATTTTAAAATTAGTAATTTTTCACTTCAATTTTCAAAATACATAATTTTTCAGTGTAAATTTCAAGATTTGTAATTTATCGGGGTAAATTCCAAACATATTTATTTATCGGGGTAAATTCGAAATTTTGTATTTTGTCAGTGTAAATTTGAAAATTGTTAATTTTTCTGTGTAAATTCTAAAATTAGGAATTTTTCAGTGTAAATTTGAAAATTGTTAATTTTTCAGTGTAAATTTTAAAATTAGTAATTTTTCATGGTAAATTTGACAATTTGTAATCTTTTAGGGTAAGTTTGAGAATTTGTAATGAATCGGAGTGAATTCGAAAATTTGTAATTTTCTGGGAAAATTCGAAAATTATAATTTTTTCACTGTACATTTGAAAATTGTTAATTTTTCAGTGTAAATTCGAAAATTAGTAATTTTTCGGTGTAATTTTCAAAATTTGTAATTTTTCAGTGTAAATTTGATAATTAGTAATTTTTCAGGGTAAATTTGACAATTTGTAAACTTTCAGTGTAAGTTTGAAAATTTGTAACGAATTTTTCTGTGTAATTTTCAAAATTTGTAATTTATCGGCGCAAATTCAAAAATATTTTATTTATCAGGGTAAATTCGAAAATTACTAATTTTTCAGTGTAAATTCGAACATTAGTAATGTCTTCAGTGTATATTGGAAAATGAGTAATTTTCCAGCGTGAATGTGAAAATTTGTAATTTCTCAGGATAAATTTAAAAACTTCTAATTTATCGATGTAAATTCAAAATTTTGTAATTATTTAGAGGGAATTCGAAAATTAGTAATTTTTTAGTGTAAATTTGAAAATTAGTAATTTTTCAGTGTAAATTGGAAAATGAGTAATTTTCCAGCGTGAATTTGAAAATTTGTAATTTTTCAGGATAAATTTAAAAATTTCTAATTCATCGGGGTAAATTCAAAATTTTGTAATTTTTCAGAGGAAATTCGGAAATTAGTAATTTTTCTGTGTAAATTTGAAAATTAGTAATTTTTCATTGTTAATTGGAAAATGAGTAATTTTCCAACGTGAATTTAAAAATTTGTAATTTTTCAGGATAAATTTGAAAATTTCTAATTTATCGGGGAAAATCAAAATTTTGTAATTTTTTAATTCGAAAATTAGTAATTTTTAACTGTAAATTTGTAATTTTTCTGTGTAAATTTTAAAATTAGTAATTTTTCAGTGTAAATTTGAAAATTTGTAATTTTTCAGTGTAAATTCGAAAATTAGTAATGCCTTCAGTGTTAGTAACTTTTCAGTGTAAATTCGAAAATGAGTAATTTTCCAGCGTGAATGTGAAAATTTGTAATTTTTCAGGATAAATTTAAAAATTTCTAATTTATCGGGTTAAATTTAAAATTTTGTAATTTTTCAGAGGAAATTCGAAAATCAGTAACTTTTCAGTTTAAATTAGTAATTTTTCTGTGTAAATTTTAAAATTAGTAATTTTTTAGTGTAAATTTGAAAATTTGTAATTTTTCAGGGTAAATTTTAAAATTAGTAATTTTTCACTTCAATTTTTAAAATTTATAATTTTTCAGAGTAAATTTCAAAATTCGTAATTTATCAGGGTAATTTAAAAAAAATTTTATTTTTCAGGGTAAATTCGAAAATTAGTAATTTTTCTGTGTAATTTTCAAAATTAGTAATTTTTCAGTGTAAATTTGATAATTAGTAATTTTTCAGGGTAAATTTGACAATTTGTAAACTTTCAGGTTAAGTTTGAAAATTTGTAACGAATTTTTCTGTGTAATTTTCAAAATTTGTAATTTATCGGCGCAAATTCAAAAATATTTTATTTATCAGGGTAAATTCGAAAATTACTAATTTTTCAGTGTAAATTCGAACATTAATAATGTATTCAGTGTAAATTTGAAAATTGGTAATTTTTCAATGTAAATTCGAAAATTAGTAATTTTTCAGTGTAAATTTGAAAATAAGTAATTTTTCAGTGTAAATTTGAAAATTAGTAATTTTACAGTGTAAATTCGTAAATTAGTAATTTTTAAGTGTAAATTGGAAAATGAGTAATTTTCCAGCATGTATTTGAAAATTTGTAATTTTTCAGGATAAATTTTAAAATTTCTAATTTATCGGGGTAAATTCAAAATTTTGTAATTTTTCAGAGGAAATTCGAAAATTAGTAATTTTCAAGTGTAAATTTGTAATCTTTCTGTGTAAATTTTAAAATTGGTAATTTTTCAGTGTCCATTTGAAAATTTGTAATTTTTCAGGGTAAATTTTAAAATTAGTAATATTTCACTTCAATTTTTAAAATTTATAATTTTTCAGTGTAAATTTCAAAATTCGAAATTTATCGGGGTAAATTTAAAAAAATTTTATTTAATAGGGTTAATAAAATTTTTTTTATTTTTTCAGTGTAAATTTGAAAATAAGTAATTTTTCAGTGTAAATTTGATAATTACTAATTTTTCAGTGTAAATTCGAAAATTAGTAATTTTTCAGTGAAAATTTGAAAATTAGCAATTTTTCTGTGTAAATTTGAACATGAGTAATTTTTCAGCGTGAATTTGAAAATTTGTAAACTTTTAGGGTAAGTTTGAAATTTGTAATGAATCGGAGTAAATTCGAAAATGTGTAATTTTCTGGAAAATTCGAATATTAGTAATTTTTCAGTGTACATTCGAAAATGTGTAATTTTCTGGAAAATTCGAATATTAGTAATTTTTCAGTGTACATTCGAAAATTTGTAATTTTCTGGAAAATTCGAATATTAGTAATTTTTCAGTGTACATTCGAAAATTTGTAATTTTCTGGAAAATTCGAATATTAGTAATTTTTCAGTGTACATTCGAAAATTGTTAATTTTTCAGTGTAAATTCGAAAATTAGTAATTTTTCGGTGTAATTTTCAAAATTAGTAATTTTTCAGTGTAAATTTGATAATTAGTAATTTTTCAGGGTAAATTTGACAATTTGTAAACTTTCAGGGTAAGTTTGAAAATTTGTAACGAATTTTTCTGTGTAATTTTCAAAATTTGTAATTTATCGGCGCAAATTCAAAAATATTTTATTTATCAGGGTAAATTCGAAAATTACTAATTTTTCAGTGTAAATTCGAACATTAGTAATGTCTTCAGTGTATATTGGAAAATGAGTAATTTTCCAGCGTGAATGTGAAAATTTGTAATTTCTCAGGATAAATTTAAAAATTTCTAATTTATCGATGTAAATTCAAAATTTTGTAATTATTTAGAGGGAATTCGAAAATTAGTAATTTTTTAGTGTAAATTTGAAAATTAGTAATTTTTCAGTGTAAATTGGAAAATGAGTAATTTTCCAGCGTGAATTTGAAAATTTGTAATTTTTCAGGATAAATTTAAAAATTTCTAATTCATCGGGGTAAATTCAAAATTTTGTAATTTTTCAGAGGAAATTCGGAAATTAGTAATTTTTCAGTGTAAATTAGTAATTTTTCTGTGTAAATTTTAAAATTAGTAATTTTTCAGTGTAAATTTGAAAATTTGTAATTTTTCAGGGTAAATTTTAAAATTAGTAATTTTTCACTTCAATTTTTTAAATTTATAATTTTTCTGAGTAAATTTCAAAATTCGTAATTTATCAGGGTAATTTAAAAAAATTGTTATTTATCGGGGTAAATTCGAAATTTTGTATTTTTTCTGTGTACATTTGAAAATTGTTAATTTTTCAGGGTAAATTCGAAAATTAGTAATTTTTCTGTGTAATTTTCAAAATTAGTAATTTTTCAGTGTAAATTTGAAAATTAGTAATTTTACAGTGTAAATTCGTAAATTAGTAATTTTTAAGTGTAAATTGGAAAATGAGTAATTTTCCAGCGTCAATTTGAAAATTTGTAATTTTTCAGGATAAATTTAAAAATTTCTAATTTATCGGGGTAAATTCAAAATTTTGTAATTTTTCAGAGGAAATTCGAAAATTAGTAATTTTTCAGAGTAAATTTGATAATTAGTACTTTTTCAGGGTAAATTTGACAATTTGTAAACTTTCAGGGCAAGTTTGAAAATTTGTAATGAATTTTTCTGTGTAATTTTCAAAATTTGTAATTTATCGGGGGAAATTCAAAAATATTTTATTTATCAGGGTAAATTCGAAAATTACTAATTTTTCAGTGTAAATTCGAACATTAATAATGTATTCAGTGTAAATTTGAAAATTAGTAATTTTTCAGTGTAAATTCGAAAATTAGTAATTTTTCAGCGTGTATTTGAAAAGTTAAATTTTTCAGGATAAATTTAAAAATTACTAATTTATCGGGGTAAATTCAAAATTTTGTATTTTTTCAGAGGAAATTCGAAAATTAGTAATTTTTCAGTGTAAATTTGAAAGTTAGTAAATTGTCTGTAAATTTGACAATTTGTAAACTTTCAGGATAAGTTTGAAAAGTTGTAACGAATTGATGTAAATTCGAAAATTTGTAATTTTCTGGGAAAATTCGAAAATTTGCAATTTTTCTGTGTAAATTTTAAAATTAGTATTTTTTCTGTGTACATTTGAAAATTTTTAATTTTTCAGGGTAATTTTGAAAATTAATAATTTTTCTGTGTAATTTTCAAAATTTGTAATTTTTCAGTGTAAATTTCAAAATTTGTAATTTATCGGGGTAAATTCAAAAAATCTGTATTTTTCGGGGTATATTCGAAAATGAATAATTTTTCAGTGTAAATTTAAAAATTGGTAATTTTTCAGTGTAAATTCGAAATTCAGTAATTTTTCAGTGTAAATTTGAAAATTAGTAATTTTTCAGTGTAAATTTGAAAATTAGTAATTTTTCAGTGTAAATTTGACAATTTGTAAACTTTCAGGCTAATTTTGAAAATTTATAATGATTCGGAGTAAATTCGAGAATTTGTAATTTTCTAGGAAAATTCGAAAATTTCTAATTTTTCAGGATAAATTTTAAAATTAGTATTTTTTCAGTGTAAATTTTAAAATTAGTAATTTTTCAGTGTACATTTGAGAATTAGTAATTTGTCTGAGTAATTTTCAAACTTTGTAATTTTTCAGCATAAATTTGAAAATGAGTAATTTTTTCAGCGTGAATTTGAAAATTTCTAATTTTTCAGGATAAATTTGAAAATTTCTAATTTATCGGGGTAAATTCAAAATTTTGTAATTTTTCAGAAGAAATTCTAAAATTAGTAATTTTTCAGTGTAAATTTTTAAAATTAGTAATTTTTCAGTGTAAATTTGACAATTTGTAAACTTCCAGGGTAAGTTTGAATATTTGTAATGTATCGGGGTAAATTCGAAAATTTGTAATTTTCTGAGAAAATTCGAAAATTTGTAATTTCTCAGTGCAAAAATATATCAGTTGGCTATTCGGAAGAAGAATTTTTTTTATTAAATAAAGACATGTTTGAAGAATCGAAAAATGGAAAGTTTAATACCATTTTCGAGTTTGAACCATTTTTTGAGAATTTTTTTTTTTTCAGTTTAGAAACTTTAAGGTTAATTTTCGTATGGATGTCCAAAAAGAAAATAATTCTAAATTACCGTCTTTGTCTACTTTTCATCAAATGAAGCGTAATATGATATTTGATAAATCAATAACTCTTATATTCGGAATCATATTAAAAAGACACATTGTATGCAACTAGATATTTTATAACATAAGACAGGTATTAAAATAATAAATCAAATAATGTAGTAAACTCAAATGCACCATTTAACGAAAGCAAACTACTTCTATTGCAGTATAAAATATAAAATAATTTATTCTATTAAAATTCATAAAATTGTATAAAATAAAAATATACATTCTTAAAATATTGACTATAAAAGTTTAAATATAATTTATTTTAACATATATAACAATATTTTTATTATTATACTGCTGGTGTTCCGTACGTTTTTAATTTTTCGTGTGCGTTTTAGGTAAGGCGTATCATTCTACCTTTTCTTTTTAATTTTAGATCTATGAGCCCAGAGGCTACTGTTTGTTATTTGTATTAATTTTATAAGTAAAGTTAAGTAATATTTTCATAAAATGTAGTTATGTAATTTTCAAATTTACTGATTTCGAAAGCATATCTCTAACATAAATAATTGATTTTCAGAGATTTTAAAATTTATTGTCTACATTTTTCGATTAAATGGCAGTAGGATAAGTCGATGAATAATGAGAAAACAGGCCAATGTTTAACATATCCTCAATCTGTGTGTGTGTATATATATATATATATATATATATATATATATATATATATATATATATATATATTAATTCGAATAAACTTTAAGTATTATTTTTCAAATAAAACTGAAATTTAAGTTCAAATAAGGCAATTAAATTATTTAAAATGCTTTTTGGGGATTTGGATGCGGAATATCGGTGGCGCTGCCTAATATGAATTATATACATTTTATAAACATTTTATTATTTGGAAAGAAATCTTTTTTTTATTCAAAACATCATAAAATATCTCGATTGAGCAACAAAGAACTTTTAAAGACGTGAAAATAGTAACTGACCGACATATAAACGAGCAACATTTACCAACCACCAAACCAAGTAAATGCATACACACTGAAATATATATGACCAATATTTATCTCTCACTGAACCAGCGATCGCTTTTGACCAGTTAATGTATGGCTATTTTAGGAGGGTGCGTAGGAAGGAATAGTAGAAAACACAGAATTTTATAAGTAAAAAATAGAAAATGACATCATAACACTTCGACTCAAAATCAGAAAATTCCTTGGACACATAAAGAGCTAAAACGGCTTAGACAACTTAACCCTTACGGGGATATTGCGAGCAAGTCTGATAGGGGAAAACATTGAACCATGTACCTTATAAGCTTGTGGTGAAAATGATGGCGGAAAAGAGGGCGGAGGCCTGAGCGAAGCTAGACAAATTGCTAAGAATCACATGAGATACAACGTTGTGGAGAGCCTTGATCGACTAGGTGCTGAAGGTACGTGGTACATGGAAGAAGAAAATAACGTAATACTAGATAGTTTTATTCAATAATTTCGGTGAACAATACAAAAATGACTTGTCTATTGCAACCTTTTTATCCCTATTTACGCTGTGAACTGTCTCATAAAAATCATTTCATAACTGAAAAAAATAATTTAAAAAATGAAAGTAGAAAGATCTGGCACACAAATAAAGAAAATATTTTAGACCCTTATATATTTTAACAATACAGCATTTTATGCACGCTAATATTTCAAACTTTTTTTGCTAATTTTTAAAGAAGGAAAAATTAAAAATTGAGTCAAAGTTTTCCAAAGTTCTTAATACATTTTTGAGATGATTAAGAAAAAAATAAGAATTCTTTCCAGAAATTTGACTTTATTAATTCAAGTGCATACAATTTCTTTTGAAATTTCCCAACTGAATGTGTGGAAGTTCGACATTTGAATAAACAACGGTTGAATTTAAGGTTGTTGGTTCCACGTTGACGCCAACTCGATGCCAATAATCCAACCTGTGAAATCATTACCGTTTCCCATGTTAAGCTGAAATTGAGTTAGCCACTGTCACTGAACAGAGAACTATAATTGGAAATCTGCTTTTCTCCAAGTTCCAAGCGAAAATTCAAGTTAAATAAGAGTTTAAAAAAATAATAAAGAAATAAAAATAAAATTTAAAAAAAATGTAATTCTCGAAGGAATAATTCGAACTGGTAAAAAAGTTTATTGCTAATTCTCCTTCTTTTTAGCCTAAACGAAGAAAGATGATTAGTAAAGAATTATTTGTAGGAGTGAGAACAATCTACCTTCAAATCACGCTCTCCGAACGAGAAAGTAAGAAAAGAAAGAAGAAAAAACTTAATGTAAGTCGATGATCCCTGAGAGTGAGTGTGTAGAAATTGTAACGGGGGTCTTACTTTTGATTCTCGACATAACTGGCATGAATCTGTCAGAAGTTGATGAAAAAACTTAAATAAATAATAAAATAAGAGAAAATTTAAAAAGGCACATTTAAAACTAAAAGTAAAGTGCGTTAGGAAAAAGTTTAAAGTAGTTTGAAAAAGATGCAATGTATATATGACGGTATATAAAACCCTCGTCTGGGGTGCCTCGTGGCAGAGTAATGGCTAGCAAGCTTGGCTCTCTAGAACAATTACAACTGAGTAGTGTGTTCGAACCTTACTGGGTGACCCTTACTTTCGGCCTTGTGCCACATCTAAACAAGGCTTGGAAAATCACGATTGGGCACCTCGACGTGGTATAATGTTTTGCAAGCTTGTCTCGCTAGAAGAATTACGACTGAGTAGTAAGTTCGATTCTCACTGGGCGCCCCTTACTTTCCGCCTTGTGCCACATCTAAGCTACGCTTAGAAAATCACTATAAACCCCTCGTCTGCTCTATAACGGCATATAAAACGCTCATATTTTTTCTGCGTCATTTTTGTTTTAATTAATTCGCTCCAAGCAAGCCGACAATACCACAACGGCGTACTTTGAGTGAAAGAATGAAAAGATTTTTTCGAAAGAACCGGAAACTCGATCCTAAACAGAAAACAAAGGATAAACTTCTACTCCTATCCAAAAGATCGGGGCTGTGTGTGAACCGGGCCATAGACGATCCTATCTTTTGAGGAGAAAAATAATGAGAGAATCCAATTTCAGACTTCAGGTGGAGAATTTTAAAAAATAGATTTGAAGTAGATTTTAGAAGGAACCCGAAACACAATCCTAAACAGGAAACAAGAGATAAATCTCTAATCACTGAAAAAAATGTGAGAGTGTGAACCAGGCGATAGTGAAACGTATCTAATCCTGTACGAGAAGTATAGGGTTGCCTAACGATTGTAGGATATGATTTTACCATTCTATATGGACTGAATGCTTAATTATCATATCATTGCAAAGGGTCCTGCCCGATCTTCATTGTTAATATAAAATGCTCGCAAATTGTTTTGGCGCCGATCTCTGACCTGTTCGAGATTGAAACTTTGCAGCTTTCACTTGCAAGTCGGACATTGTTGAATGTTGAGGTTTGGGCAAAAAATGAATGCCTAAAAGATCGGGGAGGAAAAGTTACACTTTCGTCATATTATGATCTATAAATTTTGGAAAGGTATAAACGCCAGAACTGCAACAAAAAATACATTCACAAGGTGCTCCTGGTCTTCGGAATGTGTTTTGGAAGATTACGTCTGGTTGATTTTAACCTAAACTATCAACGACGCTACAGATAATCATCCGACGTCGATGAGGACGCTCGGCTTGCCATCGTCGAGAATAAGCCGGAGATCTGGTCGGAAGAGATTGCTAAAAGATTGAAAATCGATATCTCAACTACATTTCAAACTTTGAAGAGACTTGGTTTCAGAAAACAATGGCCGATTTTGGCAAATCAAGAAGGTGTAATTTTCCACCCCGACAACAGAAGCAGAATTTTGCAAAACAGACCTTACCTTGCAGAAGCTAAAAAAGTTAAAATGGGACCACCCTGAAGCACCAAACGTATTCTCCTGACATAGCTTCTTCGGATTTTCATTTGTTCTGGTTTCTGTAGAACATATTAAATGACAAGTGGAGACTTCAGGGGTTATTGGCCCTCGTTCGATGGTGTTCCTTCGGAGGACTGGCGCGATTGCGTCTCGTTTAAGGAACGAGTCTCGCGAAACGGAGTGGCTCTTGCAGCGTGTCTCACTGGCGATGGTTCGAGGTAATGCTTTCTCCATCATTGCGGCTGGCAGAGGATAAAAAAATTGTTTATAGTTACGTTGTTCTAGAATTTTCATCAATGGTCGACTGAACTTGCTTTATTTCAATGACTTTTGTTTTGTTATTATTAGTTACTTTGTTCAATAAATGATTTCTTAAACAATGAAAAAAAATAATAATTTGACTAAATACAGTCAGTCTAAAACTACCTCCCTATCTTCTCCCAACAAAAACACGGTTTCTACAAAAATTGCATCAACAAGCTTATGCAACGATAAGAGAGAGTTGTTAAAAACAATGATGGTTGCAAAAACCATTCGACTCCTTGTGGGAGTATCTGAAAGTGTCCACCAGTCAATGATCCGACGGGTGCGTGTGTGTGTAGAAGCACACGGGGGGCATTTTGAACGTATGTCATGAGTTGGTGTGTTGAGGTACAACGATGTCCTTTTGGACATATATTCATGTGAACATTTTACTTCGATTTCATGTGAGGAACCCCGGCCCACAAATTTTGTAAAAAGTATTTTTGGATTGTATCTTGGATTATACATTTCACAGCGTTATCCGTAAACTTTAAACTTAATAACTTCAAAACGAAAACTTTGTATGTATATGTTTATGTGGAGTTTTTTCCTTGTTTTGGTGTGACGAACCTGTCCCCAAAGTTTGTCAAAGTATTTATGATACACGCTGTATATATATATATATATATGTATATATATATATATATATATATATATATATATATTGTCATCTACATACAGACAATTTCGCTGTATCACAGCTCTTCAATGTGGCTGGACGCCCGGTTGCCTGTAGCTAGGATCGAAACCCGACTGTCGGCGCACGGTAGGGATGAAGGTGAATTTAAGTGTCTTTATTTTTAGATAAACACACAATGACTGAGATAATTCAATTCGATTTACCGAAGAGTCTTACATTATTAGCCGTAATATTCACTGTTTACAAACCCACTGTTCCTCCCTAGAGAGCTCAACTGAAATAAATTTTTCAAGAGCAATATATATATATATATATATATATATTAAGAAAAACAGACCACTTTAAGGTTCCATTGTAATAATTTATTTCACTAGGGACTTTTAACTCTCCCTGGATCTTCAGACATCACTTTCAAAAGGTGAAACGAAAAATGAAATTAAAATTTACACTTTTGATGGGCAGTATTAAGCTTATATAAGTTAACATAGAAGGTAGCAAGGAATGGTGTTAGAGACATGGTCAAGTTTAGAGAGGGAGGGAGAATTTTAAAATTTATTTTTATATTTCTTTATAATACTTAATATTGAGGAAGGAAGACGGGTAAAGATCAGACATTGCCCTATTTAATCGGTTAACTCAACGGAAATGATATGTGGAAGGGGTGGAGCAAAAATAAAAAATAAAAAAGGCGGAAGTAAAGAGAAAAGAGATGTACTTAGGGTTTTCGGAGGAAGGAGAGGGGTGGTATAGATTTAGCATATTAGATAAAAACAGATTGTAACGTTTGATAGTAATTTAAATGTTTAAAATCTCCATGAAGAAATTATTTAATGCTTGTTAGTAATTTAAATATTCAACTTCTCTACTAATAAATTAGGGGTTTAATATAAGTCGAATACTATATTAATAAACAACAATAATAAAAAAAATATAAAAGTTTACTAAAAGTAATATTTTAATATTGTGAAAGACTGTTACGGTAACATCTTTATCCGTTTGATTTTAATATCTGAATTTAAAAGTTTAGGTTTCAAATCCAGATGGAGTAAGATTTGCAAGTAATAGTAAAAAAATTCGTTTCTTCATATATGTAGCACATACATATTTATGCAAGAATCACATATACATACGTTCATGTACATGTGCAATTACATACATAAACACACACACGTGCATCGATATACAAAATATTACTTTCAGTAAACTTTTATATTTTTTCGTTACTTATATATATATATATATATATATATATATATATATATATATATATATAATTGTTTATTTAAAAATTATAACATAAATATGTTATAAAATCACTACAAAAATAGCCATTTTGTTTCAACACCTCCGGTGTCTTATCAAGTGATGATGTTGAATGTAGAATAAATGGTTTTAAAATTTTCAAATTAATTAACGATCCTTCGCTAGGGGTAAACACTGTTACATAAGCTAGAATGACCAATCAAAATACAAGTATATGAGAATTCAAAAAATTCGACAACGAAGCAAGGTTATCATAGATATTAAAAGCTTTAAATTTGGGGTTCTAGTAAATTAGAATATGCCCTAACTAATAAGTATTAAATTATATGATAAAATTTGAAATTAAAAGTAAAAAATTACACATTTAGAAATCTAAATCTAATATCTATTAAGTTTAAAATTACAGAATTACTGAGGAGAAAATAAAAAATACATATGTTATTTAATTTATTTTTTCATTGAAATTACGTTAAAACGGATGTTGATAGCTCTAGACAAAAATGTATACAACGAGTGTAACAATCCATACACACTCAGGTTATAATACATAAGCGCCCATACATATTTAGATATATACACACAAAAAAACGGTGACGAGACACGACCCTTGATAGAAAAAACAAAAAATATATATATATACACTCAATTCTATTTTTGCACATATTCTTTTTGAACGATTTTGAAATAACACGGTTCAACAAAAAAACTGATTATTTTTTGCACTATTTTTTTTTTTTTTTTACTTTAGCACGGTTTAAACACCTGTCCTTGTGTGGCCACCGAATTTATTGGAAGTAGCAAGTAAACGATTAAGTAACATTAATCAATTATAATTTACAAAATGACTGAGTAAATGATTAAGTAACAATTTAGCGAAGTAATATTGAATCCAATCTATTTTTCCGTATAGCTAATCCCCACTCTTCAGTGTGGGCGGAACCTATGCAATGTACATACATCTGGTTGCGTGTAACCGCTCCATCAAACGGCGCGCGGTGTCAGTCGTTAGCATCTAGAAGGCCTTCAAATAACCAATAAACTTGGAAATCATTTTCTTACAAATGATAACGATGTTGAGCGAGCTGTGCAATTCCAACGTGATCAGAAAATGATAATCGTGTGTTATGAAGAATCATAGAAAGAAGTAAAAAAAATAAATAACAGCGTCTGATAACCAAATTCATATTCAAAACCATTGAAGCAAAAGAAACTTAAGATGTCAATTTTATTCAAGATACACATGAAGATATATCGCCATTAAATATTTCCAGTGACGAGAGAAATTTTACGCCACCGAAAAACAACAGAAAGCGGGAACGTTTACTGTTTAGTAGTGATATATATATATATATATATATATATATATATATATATATATATATATATATATATATAATATATGTAACTTGTAATTTTTTATTTAGTGATGTAAAATACTATGATGAAAATATATTATATATATATATATATATATATATATATATATATACATATATATATTATAATATATATATATATATATATGTATATATATATATATATATATATATATATATTATAATATATTTATTATAGTATTTTACATAGCTACACAAAAGTTTTTTTTCAGAACTTTAAAATTCTTCCTCATCAGGCGATGTTATATATATATATATATATATATATATATATATGTAAGTTGTAAATTTTTATTTAGTGACGTAAAATACTATGATAAAAATATTATAATATATATATATATATATATATATATTTATTATAGTATCTTACATCGCTACACAAAAGTTTTTATGTTTCAGAACTTTAAAATTCTTCCTCATCAGGCGATGTTATACAACTTAGGATGAAAACGATTTACTTGGGAAACCAGAAAACAATTTGGCAGCTCATTTGAGAGTTAAAAAGGAGGGTGGAAACCAAGATTCTTAAATTTAAAATAAAATACATTTGTGGACATGTCTTGATTAACAAATCAAAAGACGACTCAAAGCTAAAATAGAAAACTGAAATTAAGTTCGGAAGGTAGAGGTGGGTTATTAATTCATGTCTAGATAAGTTCACATATCAGACACGTCCAGCACCGAAAACATCCTGTTACGAATATAATTCAAGATACTGTCAAGCAGACAGAGAGTTATATTTAAGAAAAGGTTAATTTTAATGAATTTCAAAATTTCATTTTTAAATTCATACTTCAAAACTATTTTTAGGGGCCTCTAGCGTGATTAAAACATTTTCATATATATTGAACCCAAAATAGGAAATTATTATGTTGAATGGGCAATAAAACATGGTAATATTAAAGTTAAAATATCAAAGAATTAAATAAAAGTTATTTGGACCATGATATATTAATAAAATAATAGATATGTAATTATAATGCGTAGGTGTTTCATGAAAAATTCTATTAACGATATTTTAAGGTAAACATTATACAATGTCTACAAATAACTGTTAATTCATTACGATGATTTAGGAGGTCATTATTTTTAGGGAACTGAAAAATATGCAGCTTTTCCTACAAACACAGTGACATGGGTCATTTAAGGACTTATAAATTCTCATTTTTTTTAATATTTGCAAAGGAAAATTTATAGGATTTCTGCGATTACATAATTTATTATTATTATTGATTTCTGTTTTGGAATTTCTATTGTTACTTAGATTTAAGTGTTGATTTGAAATTTTATTGTTATGTTTTTTTAATATTTTTTCTAGATTAGCAATACCACTATAACTTAATTTAAGCGTATTTTTATAGAAAATCTTGTATTTTTGTTCTCTAGGTATTTACAATAAAAAATCTTTTTCACCCCTTCATACGATCACATGGCTTCGCCTGCACGTGATAACATTAACGCGTCTCTTGAATTAAAAATAATTCGTAACGTTTATTTGGTTCTTATAAATGTAGCAATACAATTCCGCTGCAAGGCAATTGGCTAAAGTTAAAAAATTGACCCTGACGATGAACGATGACGTTCGAAAGTACTCGGTTGTCTTTTGGAAAAAATATATATCAATATAATTTTGAAATAAAAAGTCTCATTCGAAAATATGAGAAAATACAAAATAAAGATCAGCAGGACTAAGTTGTCTTTGGCGTTTAATACTACGTGTTTAAAAGAAAGGATGCTGCCTAAGTACACACACAGATATATATATATATATTAATTCGTCATGCCTAGAACAATCCTCAACAAAATGCACTGGACGGGCGTTTCGTCCTATCTGGGACTGATCAGCAGTGCGCAACCACTACAGAGAATCGAACCCGGGCCGTTTCGATACAACGTAAACGTCATACCAACTGTACCACGGGTCTCGGTGACGAGGAAGACACATTTCTGCATTTTGTTGAGGATTATTCTATGCTCGGCGAATTAATATATGATTAACCTATATCCTCAAAATAATCAATTATATATATATATATATATATATATGAAAAAATTAGGAGGCCAGACTATCACGCTACCATGGTTTCAACCTTTCGCTATCTTAAGGCGATTAGGGCTAAATCTAATTCTTTTTTTAAGCATTTCACCACAAGCAAGGCTGTAGTGTCACTAGTACGCAATGGGCTACAGAAAGTATAAGTAATGGAAAAATACTGCGAATGGATAAAAAGAGGAACAGGGAAGAATAAAAAGAAGAATGTGGATCTAGGCAAGGTGTCGATTGACATTACATTTAATTTTTTGAAGATTTATAGTCACCAAGGAAGCAAGTAAGACGAAGTGCGAGAGAAGAAGCTGTTTGAGTAGAAGAGGCGGTTACATTTCACTGTTTCAACAGTAAAAGGGCGAGACCTAGATGCCAAACTAGGCAGCACGCTTAAATTCAAACACGCGGGGCACCATAAAATTAAGTCTAAATTTATCCCAGATTTCCTGAAGATACGGAAAGGTTGAAACCAAGGTAGCGTGAACGGTTGATCTAATCTTTTCGAATTTAAAAGCTCTGCATGTTAAATTTTTATTTTATTTTATTTTTCTTATATCTGTATTGATCACTTCTTAATACTACTCTTTCCTGGTTTAATTCAACTCTGACCATTAACTGTAATAATTATATATATATATATATATATATGTATAAATTGATATACGTAAATTGATTATTAGTTCAAAATGAAGAAGAGACTTGAAGTAACAAAATGTGGTTCATATCATATATGCCTACTCACTATATGAATATCCTGCCATTTATTACTCACAACTACACACGTTAAAGGTTAAAGACAGACTAGATACAAATGCACGCGAAGGACAAATGTAACCTAGTCTAAATTTTAACACAGCGCTGTCTACCGTAAAACTATAAATTCATAAAGCAAGAATTTGCGGACATAAATGGAATTTATCCTTGTTTGGTTGTGCAGAACCAGCGCCAAAGTTTGTAAAAGTATTTTTGATATGCCATATATATATATATATATATATATATATATATATATATATATATATATATATATATATATATAGTGTTGACTTCTATGTTCACTTTTATATTTACACACGCTCTATCTCTGATATTGATCACTTTATCCCGTAAATATAGCACACTTTAAGACTGTATTTCTTCATATATATATATATATATATATATATATATATATATATATATATATATATATATATATATACGTAAATTGATTATTAGTTCAAAATTAAGAAGAAATTTGAAGTAACAAAAATGTGGTTCTACAGATGGATGCTGAGAATATCATGGATCCGACATGTGGGAAACAGCGAAGTTGTAGACGAAATGGAAATAGATGAACAATTATGCTTAATATCCGAAAGAGGTAGTTGAAATTTCTAAGGCACATAATGAAGAAAGAAATCTTAGACATTTTCATGCTTAAAGGACATGTTTGCAGTCAAGAGGAAAACTGACCGAACTTGCGTAAACTGATGGCGGAGAAAGGTTTAGGAGAGATAACAAAAAGACAAAACTTATTACAAGCTACTAAGAACAGGAAATTGCGGAGAGTCATGATCACCTGCGTCCTGACAAGTCACGTAGAAGAACTTATTTGAATATTTCAAAAAATAAAATTAGCGTATCTTATTCCAATTGCATGGAGTATTGCTGCCATATATGGTCTGGAGCCCCTGCTGTTTGCCTCAGGGTTCTTGATCAGATCCAGAAACGGATATGCAACGTAACTGGCCCTGATCTGTCATCTCGTCTGCAGTCGCTCTCTTATAGACTATGCCTAGCTCTGTCTTTTTTGCAAATACTTTCACGGTAATTGCTCCGATGAGCTGCTTTCGCTGGTTCCCAGGCCTCATGAATTTAAGCGTCCTACGAGGCTGGCATCCCGTTCCCACCCCTTCACCGTTGAAACTGTTAGATGTAGACGTTTCTTCTACTCCAATAGCTTCATGTCTCGCACCTCTCGCCTGTGGAACTCCCTTCCTTATTCCTGTTTCTCTGACAAATATAATCTCCAACTATTTAAGTGTAACGTCAATCGACATCTCCAGTTGCCTTGATCTATCCACTTCCCTTCTCCACATCCTTTCCCCTTTCATTCCTATCTGCTCTCGCTCCAAATCTTCTGTAACCCCCTTGCCTTGATCGATCCACTATCTTTCTCCACATCTTTTCCTCTACCACTCCTATCTGCTCTTCCTCCTCTTCCTTCTGTAACCCCTTGCGTGCTAGTGGCTTCCAGCCTTTCTTGGGGTGAAAAGCTCAAAAAAATAAAAAATACTAGCATATATATTTTTTTTAAAAACTTTAAAAGAATTAAAAAAAAACTGAAAGAATTTCTCAGTAATTCTTGTTGATGATATTCACCTACTTTAGCAATGTTTAATTATTTTTTTGTTTAGGAATCTTCATGGGTCTCAACGATTACTAATTTTCTCTAGAGTTTTTTTATCATTTTTAAAGTCAATAAAGCTTGGCAATGATGTATTCAATAATAATTCAGTACACTATTACTCTTCTTAAATTTATTTATTTCGTAAATTTTACCCTCTTTGGAGAAAATCAATTTCATTGAATCTAGATTTCCTCCAGAATTCTGAAAAGAGAAAAAGAGTAAAGTTTTTATCAAATGTAAATTATTGAATAAAAAATAAACTTTATTTTTATTAATGCTGAAGGGTAAAACTTTTATATAATCTGTGAAACGATATTTTAAATTTAAGAAAATATTTCCATATCTTTATTTAAAAGGATCATAATTTGCTGTTTAAAAATAATCTCAGAATATGGAAAGATGGCCGAACAAATATTTAGCGGATAAGTCAAAATTAGCGCCCATATTCCTTAATATCTGGTTGCCAGGTTATTAATTTTCTTAATCAACATAGTCTTAAAATAGAAACAGTTTCCTACATTTGACTTAAACTTTGTTCAACACACACACACATACATGTCGGCAACAATCCTTCTGCAATACATGTTCTCTCGAACAAGTCTATCAAAGTATTTTGATATAATATAAGTAATTTACTTTTAATGCTGTTATGGTAATTTACACATTGACGCATGGACTCGCACAGCTATAAATAGGAGCAGGTACTGCCTTTTGGAGAGGGAAGTTTCCAGCAGTCAGCTCCGACAGTCGGGCCGAACATTCTTGCTGTAACACTCTCGTTTGTATATGTTTGTATTACTGTTTCTGTTAATATATTTGTTTAACTCAATTCCTTTCTTGTGTCTTTCTGGCCCTAACAAGGCCACAACAAATGTAAATACCAATCTTCAAAGCGGAGCTTAGTTGTGGCACAAGGTCAAAACTATGGGTAATCTAGTGAAAATCGAACCCACAATTCAGTCGTAATTGATCTAGCTAGACACGCTTGCTAACCATTAGGTCCCATCGAAGTGCGCAAATGATTTTCTTAGCGTAGCTTGGATCCGGCAATTTATATATTAGGCATTTGAAAGTATATAAAAACCCTTTAGAAATAGTCAGAAAATATCCCCGTCATCCAAATTTTAATTTTCCGCTATACCAGACAGAAGTAATTCGTAGCGTATAAAATAAAGAGATAATTTTTATTTATCCCTCGTAAATTCTCATTTAAGATCTACGACAAACTATAGAAAGAATGTTTCGTGATAGTGTGTGTGTGTGTGTGGGGGGTCTTGTCATCTCTTTTTCTGATGTGATGTTTTTCAGTCCTTATATCTATATAATAAATACGAATGTCAGTGTGTCAATGCGTCAGACTTTTTCAACTTTATTCCTAGAGGCCGTAGCCCAACATTTCGTACCATTTTGGAATCAGGACGGCTCTGTGAGCAAATTAAACACATTCCGGGCCGCATACGCACACGCAATCCTGAAATTTTGGATTCCCAAGTTTAATTTCTGCGATTGTTTTCGCTGATTACATTTACATGATATATATATATATATATATATACATATATATATATATATATATATATATGTGTGTGTGTGTGTGTGTGTGTGTGTGTGTGTGTGTGTGTGTGTAAATATATAGAAAAATAGGAAAGAACACGTTAAGTTAATAATGAGAAGTTCTTTAGTATTTTTGTTTTTATTTTTAAAAATACATTGCTCAATATATAAGTAGAGCCTAAATTATAATTATTTTAAATAAATATGATTCCATCGCTACATAAGAATTCTCATGTTTCAAAAACAGGAGCTAAAAACTTCAATTTAATTATAAAAATTAAATTGAATTAAAGTATCAAGCTCTGTTTCATCTTCAAGCGAAAATTTTGGAATAAAAAATTTTTGGATTACAAAAATTTCGCTTGAAGATGAAACAGAGCTGGATACTTCAATTCAATTTAATTTTTATAATAAAATTGAAGTTTCTAGCTCCTGTTTGTGAAACATGAGAACTCTTATGTAGCGATAGAATCATATTTTTTAAAAATAATTATATATATATATATGTGTGTGTGTGTGTGTGTGTGTGCCCGTGTGTGTGTGTGTGTGTGTGTGTGTGTGTGTGTGCATATGTCCGTGCGTTGTGTGTGTGTGTGTAAAATGTAAAATGGTTAGTAAGACTAGTGTAATAGTTTCGCTCCTCACTTGATGACGGTTACAATTATTTTTATTGATTACCTATCAATAAATTAAAGCTACTATATGTAAATCATTTTAACACATTTTTGTCTTCCAACAGTATGACCGAATTTAAACCCCAGGAGAGAAACCCACACACCTTCTCAGTGTTATGTTTTGCATTGATATGAAAGAGAAAGATTACATTTAATTAACTGCTCAAACAGTTTCTCGGAAAACAATGCACTACGTCGTGATAGATAATTTCCTCGCCAGTGTGCAGGTGGATGGAAGCAATCAGGTAACTCTACGCATCCGTCGCTTCCTCTGTAAATGCACCCAGGGGTTGACGTTCTAAAACATTCTACCCAGAGAGCGGGTCCTTCGATTTCATGGCATCCCGATTTACAGCCGGTTCAAGAACACGAAAAATAGATTGACCACATCTTGGCCAGAAATGTATAATGCCCCTTCAGGTTCTGGGGTCCGGCCGCTGCTACATAGTGATCAACACGGATTATAATCCCTTATCACCTAACGTACAGCATAAACCAAATACCTCGAGTAACGAACCAGAAGAAATGGACATTGACAACTCCGTGGATTATGTGGACCCAATACAAAGTAATATTGGAAAACACCACATATCGGACAACGCCTGCCCCAAGCCAATGCCCACGTCGAAGCACGCGAGCACCTTGAACTCTATCTCCACAAAAGCCAGAACAATCGCACACCTATTCTGCGGCAAAATTTCAACTGATTACGTCAATCCGTCCTGTGGTCAGAGGAGGGAGGGTGCATGTACAGTAGAAACGCAATGTCTCATTAGATAATGGGGGACTTCCATAGGCAGATATATAAACTCGTCAAGTGTTATATAAACAGTTGAGTGGCCAGGGGGATAGATATATATGTTTTGTATTTGTATCTCGTTGGTAAGAGATTAAATTAATTGAGAATTAGTACTGCCATTGTCGTTGTTGTTATTTTACACGTACATCGAATATTGCTGCCATATCTGTTTTGATGTTTCTGCTTGATATTTAAAAATTTTTCACTCCGTTCCTAACATGTAAATAGAATTTCATATCTTTCTATAAGTCTGCCACTCGCCTGTACATGGAATATTGCTGCAACACCTCGTTTAGTGTTTCTGCTTTATATCTAGAAATTCTTGACTAATAATCAACATTATCGCCTGTCGACTTCAGTCACTTTCCCACCACCGTAATGAAGCTTGACCCCTGCCTCTTCTATAAACAGTTCCACAGTAATCTTTTCTGGTCTGCTTTCCTCGTTTGTACTTTGACTACATGAATTTTAGGCCAGTACTAAATTGGCAGGTAGGTCACATAATTTCTCTGTTGAAACTGATAGTTGCAACCATCAGTTCTGTTCTAATAGTTTCTTCTCTCGTAATCCCCCCTTGTATACATCGCTTCAGGCTCATTGCTTTCTTGGCAATTACGTTCTTCAAAAGTTAAAATATAATGTCAATAGTCATCATATTTCTCCTTGAATCCAGTCCTTTGTTGTCCTCTCTTTTTCTTTCACGTAGTAGAACCTCGCACTCGATATGTTGTCTTGCCTTGCTTGGGTGAAATGATTTAAGAAACAATCGAAATCTCATACGCACAACAAATTGGTTTAGCAATGTGATCTCCTCTCAGTGGCATTTTGACTTGTCTATTTTTTTAAATTTCTGTAAAGAGGTCCTTTCAAAAATATTTTATCACAAATGTCTTATTTTAGATACATAAATTATTCTCTATTAATATATCCACAAAATATAGTTCTACCCGATCACGTTTACTAAGACTTTGAACACAGTAGATTTTGCCTTTGAATCTGAATCTTTATCCTTCCTAGATATCATGCTACATCGAACTAATAAAGAACTTCAGTTGGAGGTTTACTGAAAATCTACCAACAAGAATGATCTTATAGATTTTTATTCTTGCCAGTGTAACAGTATAAAATCTGGAATAATTATAGGATTCTATTTAAGAATCCGTAGATCATTACTTAACTGAATAAGAAATATACATAGAAAACACCTTTTAAAAAACTCCAGTATCCACATTCTTTCATCCACAATGCTAAGAGAAAGACATACATGTTATACAACAACACAAAAAATAATGACATTATTAACAATGTAATAATAGTGTAGTGGAACGAAGAAGGATGCGTGAATATTTAAGATTGTGCTGCAAATAAAATATGCAATATCCACAAAATTATAAGAAATGGCCAAATGGTAACGATATTCAATCACGACAAAAAATACATATTTGAAAAAAACTGATTAAAATTTATATACACAATTTACGATTTCTTTGTTTGTAATGAATTGTGCAAAAGTATAGAGGAAAAGTTCTTTGCTGTTTCGGAAATATTCAATGTCTAAAAAGTCGTCTGCCTTTGATTGAAAGGTTGAATTTAACTTAGACAAAAGATTTTTCTATGAAAGATATTAAGTTAAAAGGTTTGCTGTGTAAATATTTCTAATCTCTCATAAAGAAAGTTTGTTTCTTTGGCGGCAATTTTGACACATAATTCCCGTGGGTATCTTTGCGTGCGTGAGTCTCAAAATACTTTTCTGTTTCTATTTATATATTTTTTTAACAAAAAAATCGGCTCCAGCGGCTTGTTGCGAATTTTTCTGAGAAATGCGTGGGCGAATGTTGTACTTTTTTATTTTTTAGCCAATAGGATTTCTTGAAACATTTAAATTAGGGATGAATTTGAGAAAGATTTTTTTTATGTCAGTTGAGCCTATTTTTGCACGAATTTTGACTGTTTGGTTATGCAAATTTCTCGAAGCTTATTTCTTATTTAACAACCAATGAAATTCAAGAAAATGTTTCAAATTTGAAATGAGGTTTACTAAAAGAGCAATAACAATAAACTAGATCAAACACATATAGAATACTACTTACTAACTTCATAACATCCACTATCAATAATAATTTATGAAATCTTAGCAATATCAAAAGAATTACAACCATATTCAAAACTATTATGGATTCGAACCAAATATAATCATATAATAATAATTTTTGAAGCGGGTATATATAAAATAAACTGTTACAAATGCTCCTCACTGTATACTGAGAAAACTTGCAGAAATTTAAGAAAAACGTTTCTATGAACACAAAAGAGATCTAACACAATAACTTATCAAACGTATTAGTCATACACAGGAATAAATTCAAACACCTTTGGTCTAAAGAATGGAACAGTCATTAAAAGTAACTTCCTTCGAACCGCTATTGACTATTATCAACATATAAAACTGCGCTCCTGAATTTTTCCAATATCTCCGTTCCTGAAATAATAACTTATTTCCCATGCCAACATACATGACAATAATTTTTAAAAAATTGTTTAAATTTATAATCAAGCGGTCAACAGTTAGGTCCTGACCAGTGTCGACGTTGCTTAACTTCGCTGATCGTACGGAAACCAGTGTTTCAACGTAACGTGGTCTGGAGCTCATTTAATGTACCGTAACTGTTACGAGACGCACACTTACCAGTATATAACATTAAAGAAATAAATAAACATTTTCATATATATATATATATATATATATATATATATATATATATATATATATATATATATTACATAGAATGGAAATTCAAAATGACTTCATTTGAATAACTATTTTGGCTAACAAGACTTACTTATTGACTTTGTTAACAGAGAGGTGTGAAGAAATATAATAGGAGCCTAAAATTGTCGAAGTTTTAGAAAAGAGGTAACGATTTACTTTTAAATTTCCGAAATAAATCAGTTTTTATCGTAAGTTATCTACCATGGCCTGATGAAGTAGAATCATAATATTGAAACATGAAAGCTTTTGTGTAGCGATATAAAATGTTTTTTTAACATAATGTATTATAATAAAAATAATATAATATTTTGCACTAATTTGTATTCAGCACTTTTTAAAAGAATAAATGCTATGAACTGTGGAGTTTTCATCACTTTTGTATTTATATATAATAAAATGAATAAAAACAAGCAAAACAATTTGACCTAAATAAATAAGCAAATGGACGACTTCCGGTAAAATAACGGCCATAATAGTCTGCCCACAATAAGTTTTTACTACGTTAATAAAAACACCGATCAAAATAAAATAAATAAATATATGAGATAAAAAATAAAAATAAAATTAAATAAAAACAAGCAAAATAATTTGACACAAATAAATAAATAAACAAATAAACGACTTCCGGTAAAAATAACCGCCAAAATAGACTTCCCACAATGCACCGCTGACCCGTATATATAAATAGCCGAGAAAAATAACAGCACTAGTTGTCTGACAATTGCATCTAGCATGAAACAGACTGTCGCCTCTAAGTGTTGACTTCTATGTTCACTTATATATATATATATATATATATATATATATATATATATATATATATATATATATATATATATATATATATATATATATATTTAATTTAATTAAAAAACAGACAACCTTAAGGGTCCATTGATTATATTCTATTTCCCCATAAAAATGAATTTTTCCTGGTTCCTCAAATCACATTTACAAGCATATATATATATATATATATATATATATATATATATATATATATATATATATATATATATATATATTTATTTCACAGCTGGAAAGTCCAGAATTACATAATAATATGAATTTAATATTTCATATGACTGAATCTTTGACTGAATGTTGAAAAGTTACATTGGATTTGAATAAAAATCTACTTCCAAGAAATAAGCAAATTACTAAGAAACAGTAAAATCTTATCTTAAACAAATAAGGCTTCTGAATTACTACCACATATCAGTCCTGTTTTATGGCAGTCTCCACAGAGTCGATGAAAGTTGAATCAACAAATATATAGAAAGTCGCTGGGAATTCTATGGACAGAGTGTGCAATCAACGTGGAAGTTTTAATGAAAATGGAAAGAGAATGATCTCTTAGAATCAACAAGAGAAACCTCCACTTTCCTGAATCGCTTATATGAATGAATAGTCTTCTTTGAATTGCTGGGTCTCTTCAAGGGTGTAGGCGATCATGGTCCTCCATCTCCTCCTGTCCCTTGTAGCTTTTAATAAGTTTTGTCTGTTTGTTATTTCTCCCAAACCCTGTTCCGTCATTCATTTACTGAAGCAGCAAGCTTATGTAACGCGCTGTTTTTCCTGTGCCTATGTTACTCTATTTGTCCTGTGAGTATCAGGTTTTCCGAGCCCTCATTCCTCATTACATAACCCAGAAATTTCAACTGCCTCTTCCTGATGTTAAGTATAAAATTTCCTTTTTGTTTCCATTCTCTGCAAATTCATGCCGTTGCTCATATATTAGGCCCATAGTATCCGCAGCATCCTTCTGTAGAACAATATTTGTTACTTCAAATCTGTTCTTTATCTTTGAGGAGATTGTACATCATTCGCTGCCATATAAGAGGACAGCTATCACGTACCAGTTCAGTACTCATTTCTTTGTTTCTAACGATGTTCTTCTGTCTCAGATACAAAGATTATAAGTTAGTATGAACTATGACCATTAATGACCAGAAGAGACACGCCAAAATCTCGAGTAACTATAGCAAGTGTATTTTTGCTTTCTATATCATTTTTGATTTTTTGTTTATTTTGTAATATACAAGTTGGTCTGAAAGTCTTGTCACGCCATACCAAAAAGTAGTGAGAACAATAGCACAACTAAAGTAATGTCGCATATCCTCCATGCTCTTGCTAGAATGCATATGACCATGTGTTCATACATTTGCAAGCAGCCTCTCTTCCAAATTGTACGACCTCGTGTCAGCCATGTGGAATAGAAAATTATATAAGTGTGACAAGACTTTCGGACCATTCATGTACTTCATTCGACCTAGCGATAGATCAGCGATAGGTTTGTCATATCCCGCCTGTGCGAGAGAGAGAGAGAGAGAGAGAGAGAGAGAGAGACCTATATGCTCAGAATACGTAACATCCTATAAATCAGATATTTTAGATATCTACTATCAGAAAATCTTCAAAACTTAGATTTTAGTGATCGGGCAAATATCCACTTGGGCGCCGTTTTCTTAGAATAGTGGTTCGCGGAAAGTAGCTGTTAGATTGGAACTTACTTCTCACCGGGCGGATACGGAGAGAAAGTGGGTGGTTTGCGACTATGGAAATGGCATGGCGGGTCAAGGATTCGCCATGCCATGAAGGGTTGAATTCGCGAAACCAAGGAATGTACAGGATGGCCTGTAAGTCTTGTGACCCTTTACCAAATAGTAATGCAAAAATAGAACAACAAGTAATACAGTATTATAAAGCAAACGTACTGGATTCAGTTTATTTACTTGACTGATCAGGTGAGAAAAGGTTTATATTCCCATTGCAGTATCTTCCTCTTCGGAGAAGCTTGTTTGCCGAAACTTGCACTGAAGTCATGTCGTATAACCTCTATGCCCTTGCCAGAATTCACATGATCATGTGTGCATACACTTGCAAGAAGCATCTCTTCCAAACTGTAGGAAGTTGTGTCAGACTTCTGAAATAGAAAATTATATTATGTAAGTGTGACAAGAATTTCGGACCACCCTGTACTCTTTGAATTCCCTTTGTTGTCTGGAAAATTAGGGAAAAAAACTGACTTAATTGTTTGCGCCACTCAGTTTGTTTCAAACGACTTAGTCCTGATGATCTGATGGGAAACAGTTTGAGATTCGCACAAAATCCTCCCAACTGCGCGGGGTGGGGGGGCATATGTGACTCGACCTAAGTTTACTGTATTGTGTTTTCCCACATCATTAATAACTTTCCAACAAATTCTTAATACCAATACTGGGTTTGCTGATTACGTTGTGACATAATACGCACATAGACCCGCAAAGGAGGGAAATAACTGCACTATTTTCATTGTTCGGACTATCGTCCTCATCATTGTCGCCATATTTACCACAACGTTTTGGCGGTTCTACGCTCCGGCCTTCTTCAGGTGGTTGGATATGTCGAACTGAACACTTTATTCGTTCGCTGGAGTAGACTGTTCTAGTTCCACGTGCCATGTCAAATGGGTGTCAGTTGTCAGTTATCTCCTGTTAATTCCCCTCTCCAAGTTCTCCACTGCCTTTACAAGGTATTGAACTCACACTCTTTGGCTCCTGTCACTGGATTTAACTAACGCCTTTATCCACTGTGCCATGTGTCGACATTCCAACCACCTGAAGGAGGCCGGAGCGTACAATGGTTGAAACGCTGTTATAAATATAGCAATAAAGATGAGGACGATAGTCGGAACAATGTAAATAGTGTACATAATACCTCATCTCAGAAGATTGGAAAGGTGATGAAAAAACACTTCACTGAAGTTAGTTTGAACACTATCATATTCACTATTTAGGGGCCAGTCACTTAAGTACCATACGTGATACACCCTTGGCAATCATATATCTTTCGGTACATGACTGACGAGGCAGATATTTTCCCGCAGTAGTTTGGTATTTCTTTCTGCGGTAGACTGGTTGCCAACCAAGGTTAAAGAACCAAGTCTGTCTTGCTTTAAACCCATAGCTGGGTGGATGAGAAAAAGATGGGTTCATACGTTTTCCAAGTGTACTTGTGACTAAGTGAATTTAAAAAAAACTCGACTGGAATTTGAACTCGGCTCTCTGAGTTCTCACTTCGAGCCACAACGCACATATTTAGGGATAGAGTATAATATTTTGGGTGGAATATTAGTAGACAACGGCTTTACTCAAACGATTGGCTATCTAACCATTAATCATTGCTTTTCCCTGTCGACGCAACTGCTTTAGTCGAAGAGGATTCTTTAAATGTTTTGAGCTTAAACCATAAACGTCATTTAAATGCTTCGAGTTTAGCATTTCAGTCGAAACAGAAGGATTCTCTTCTCGGCCCTCTTTATTTTCACTAACTGAGTAACTAGAAAAGAAAGAAAGAGAAAAGATAACGAAGTGAAAATGCCGGGAATAATTCAGATTTAAGACGATTCTTTAAAAAAAAAAAGACGCAAATAAGCTCCGACGTGACATCCTCCTATTCCAATATGCCCCAGAAAATTTCCGTTCGTCCCGTGTGACATGGCGCGTAATGTCAGACACGATCGAAAAAAAAACGTTTGTCCTCGTGCCCCAGCTCAAGTTTCCCGCCATTTTTTCTTTTCTTTGCCGACCGACGGCAATATGGTCGCATTGGGATTGTTCTTTCTAATTCGATTATCTACTTCTGTTTCATTCCTTTTTTTTATTTTTATTTCATTTTCATTTTTTGTTGTTGCGTTGAATGCTATTTTTACAGTTATTTTTTTTTATTTCATTTTTCAGTCTTTATTCTGCTTCCTGTCTGCTTCATCCTCCATTTTGCTTTGTGATTTTTTCTTTTTTCTTTTCTATTCTTTTTCTTTTTCTTTTCTATCCCTTTTTTTTTTGTCTTTGATTCTCGCCTTTGAATTTCGATTAGTTTTTATTTATTTTCATATTCTTTTTTTTCTTTTTTATTCTTTCTTTATTTTTTTATGTTTATCCCCTATACTCTTACTTCCTTTTTTCATTTTTAACAATTTCGACATCATTTGAGGTCTGTCGGTTTATTCCTCAAAATCAATAATACCATCCCCAAAACATTTGCTTGTCAGTTGAGATAATTTCCCCTTTTTATAAATTAGGAAAAAAAAAATGTTCGATGTTCAAGATCATTTCAAATCGAGGATTTCGTGATTTAAAAAGAGGTGGTCGATACTCTACGGTTTGTAGATTCGCACAGGTAACTCTCATTTGATATTTGCCTAGTTCGCTTCCATTCGTAAAATTCGATGGTTCATTTTTAGCAATCAATGAAAGAAACTAATAGAATTTTTATTTGGAGAAAAGTAAGTCGCAATGATGTGGCATTGGTTCTTGTAATGGATGGTGTCACGGAATAAGAAATTAGAGAGCCGAGATCAAATTACTTAGATGCATTCAATTACGCCCAAGTACACTTCAGAAAAGTATGAGTCTATTTCTTCCCCGAAAGTTATGGGTTAAACAGTAGGTCTTCTATCTGCAAAAGTCATTATTGTTTTCAAAAAAAAAAATGTTAATACAAAATGCACTCGAAATAAAGAATTATCCCTAAATAAAAAAAATAGGTTTCGGTTTGGAATCTCCCATAACAGGTTGATAAGCCGTAAAAAACAAATTAAAGAATCATCCAACATATCAGTTAATTTTAATTCGGATACTCTGCTTTCATCATTCCCCCCCCCAATTAAAAAATGATCAGCTTGTATATATAAAGAGTGTTCCTATAACCTGGACCGATTTTAAATGTAAATTAAGTTTAAGCGTCTAATGATTTTTTTTCTTTTTCTTTCAGATTTAACAACTTAAGTCTTTGGCAATTTCAACCATGGAAAGATTAAAAATCACACAACGTGTTAACTTTACCGACGTCTATTACGAAAATAGACGTTCAAAGAAGAAATGCATTTCGCGATATTTTTGGTCAACATAATCGACCAACCGAGAGTGAAATTGGAAACGATGTAACGTTGTTGTGGAGAAGTTCAATTCCTGCGCGCGGTGACGAATAGAGGGGTCTGGATTTTCGTCCACATTCTCGTGCACTGCAGCAATGTTTTCTGTTGAACGGCGTAAACGAGCACGCAGTGGTCTTTTCACATCTGCCACCGACCCAATTTGTTCGAATTTACGAACAATTTTTCCAATTGCATTCTTGAAATTTTAGCACGTTTTTTAGATCGGTTCAAGTTCATAACCATTTTCGACCCTCACCCGTCGATGTGCAGTTGAAATGCACTGAAACCAAGTTGCATCTTTGTAGTGAGTAAAATGGTTTTGTCTATATGATAAAATTATAATAAATAAATAATTATCGCTCTACTATCTGTATCTAGCTCTTTTTTGAATTAACGCTGCGAACGTTGGAATTTATATATTACTTTCGTTCTCATCGCATCGGATATATATATATATAGATGAAGTTAGACAAATGTCATAATAGATCATTCCATCTTAAATAAATCAGAAATGTTTTGCGGCAACTTCTAACAACAACTTGGTATTTTTCTTTTTAAAAAGATAATTTAACGCATTCTACATTATAAAATGATATAAAATTTTATATGGTGTTTTTTTCGGGGCTTGGCATTAGAAATACAAATTGACGGATTTTGACAAAAAGAATCCAGAATGACGTCAAAATCTGCGAAATTTTTTTTAGCTTCTAATAATAGTCTGCTGTGTGAGGCCTTGCGTTGTCATGATGCAAGATGACCTGACTGATGGCCCCTGCGTTTGTCCCAACAGATAAGCTCAAATCCTTGCAATGTCATCCACTGTCACTTTTCTGTTAGACTGAATGAGGTCACTGACTGATTCGATCACCTCAGGAGACCTCACTTCTGTAGACCTCCCAGGCCTGTCTTCATCCTCAACACTGCTCCGTCCTTCTTTAAACAATTTAGCCCACTTGTAGACATTCTTTTGGCTGAAACATGTGGCACCATACACAGTTGACATTCTCCTATGAATTTCAACTGGTTTGCACCCTTCAGCAACCAAAAACTTTATAACTGACCGCTGTTCAATCCTGGAGCATGCTTCTTGGTCGGCCATCTTTGTTAATCGCCAAAACTCTCAAAGTATTTTTTAATCTGCAAAAGAAATTAAATCCATGTGAAAAAGAAGCAAAACAAAAAAATAAAAAATAAAAAAGAGTAAGCTTCTATCTGTATTAGAAGTCCTTCTACCGAAAAATTCAACTTATTTATTGAATGACCCTCATATATATATAAATTTATTTAAAGACGTCGGACAAGTTATTGCGATGAAACTTTTAATTCATTTTTTCTTGTTTTCGCGTATATGTTTACTATTGTGGACATATGTAATATGTAAGACTGTCCGAATGGTCTGTATATTTGGGAGTGCCCAGCCATTCTTTTACTCATTATCAAGGATGTTTTTAGTTGTCTTTTTATTTTTTTTTAAATGAAGGTGTAGATTTTTATGCATGAATAGTCTTTGGATTTTTAAAAACTTTTTTACAAACATGTTCAGCACATTGCAACAGTGTTCATAGTATATGTTATTAAACGTTGACCTTTTTGTACTTCTGGAAGAGGCTATTATAGTTTTCTTTTCTATGAGTATATTCCTATAGGTATATCTATCTATCTATCTATCTATCTATCTATCTATCTATCTATCTATCTATCTATATATATATATATATATATATATATATATATACATCTATCTATCTCTATATATATATATATATATATATATATATATATATATTATATATATATATATGTGTGTGTGTGTGCGCGCGCACGCGCGTGTGTGTGTGCAGGTATGCAGAAAAATAGGAAAGAACACGTTAGGTAAATAATCCGTAGTTCCTTAGTATTTTTTATTTTGATTTTTAAAATCAGAGCTAGTTACAGAAGTAGAGCTTATATTATAATATTTTTTAAAAAAATATGCTTCCTTCGCTACATAAGAGTTCTCATGTTTCAAAGGCGAGAGCCGAGGCTATTAATATAACTTTTTAAATTAAGTTGAATTAAGGTGTCTGGTCTCGCTTGACGAAGGAATCATGTTTTTTTTTTAAATTATAATATATATATATATATATATATATATATATATATATATATATATATATATATATATATATATGTAGATAGAGAGAGAGAGAGAGACAGAGACAGAGACAGAGAAAAGAGAAGAGAGAGAAAGCGGGAGTCATTATCACCCAAACCAGATTTTTGTAAAAAATATTATCACCGTATGATTTATATATAAGATATTTAAAAATTAAAATGCATTAGAATTCATTCGAAAATTCTCAGACAAAAAAAGAAACTAAAAGTTTTTTTACACTTCATTGTTTCTTTTTTGGTTTGTAACTAACATAAAAAAGTTTTATTCAAGCAAAAAACTATAGCGAGCCATACTTTTTCGAAATTAGTTAAAAAAATATCGTTAAATTCGTAAAACAAATATTCAACATCACTAATGTAACTCATGTCTGTCTCGCCTAATTTTTATTCAACGAAAGCTTTTCTTTTCTTTTCAAATACAAATATAACTTGAAATTTAAACATAATCGATTTTCAAAACTAAAGTCTCAATGTTTCTTGCTTCTACTCTCTATCAAAACAGTTAGTAATTAAATTCATTTACAGAGAAATGATTGCTTCATTACTGTAACGTTTAAAAGCAAACTGTATTTACTTAAAAACAGCTAATTAACATAGCATTATTTATTAACACACACACACACACACACACATATATATATATATATATATATATATATATATATATATATATATATATATATATTACTTAGGGAGATAGATATAGATAAGTGGACAGACAGACTAGTTCCCAAGTTAGCTAGATAAAGACAGAGAGAGAGAGAGAGTCTTTTGTGTGTATGTTTATTGATTTAAGATAAAAAAGCACATCAGTACTTCCAAATGTTTGTCTTTATCAATCTACCATTATATACTATATATATATATATATATATATATATATATATATATATATATATATATATATATATATATATATATACATACATGTAAACAGATAAATAAATCGTTAGCTAACTAGTTAGGTAAATAGAGAGAAAGAGAAAGAGAGAGAAAGCGAGATACAGTGAGAGAAAGAGCGAGAGAGAGAGAGAGAGAGATCGACAGACATACAGACAAAAATATAGTAGATTTATACATATGTAAATGGTTTTCTTTTTATGCTTATTAATTTAGGGAAAAAACACATCTGTATTTTCCAAATGCTTGTTTTTATCAATCAACCTACCTACGTATATATAATGCATATATGCGTGCGTGCGCGTGTGTGTGTGTGTATATATATATATATATATATATAAACACACACACACATATATATATATATATGGACATTCGCCCGCATATATTTTATTCGAAATGAAAAGTAAGTATTTTAGTGAAAAAATTGAAATTAAACTAGAATGATACGATTATCCCAAATACATTTAACATTTAATCCTTACATAGTGTATAATCATTTATTCTTATATATATATATATATATATATATATATATATATATATATATATATATATATATATATATATATATATATGCATAAGCATCTATGCACACACACACACATATATATATATATATATATATATATATATATATATATATATATATATATATGAAGAATATTTTTACATATTTGTTGATTTAAAATATAAAACTTCCTACAATATAAAACTTCTCAAAAACTAAATGGGCCGTTATAGGTATCTTATTTTTTTTATCTGTTTATGTATAAGAATATTTATTCATAATAACATATTTACATGCCTACGCAAAATGGAACCTTTCCTTTTATTTTAAGAATATTTCTTCCGTTTTTTGTATAATTTGGAAAAAAAAATTCATATAAACGAGTATATTTCTTTCATGTATTCTCTTGTAACTTACGTCTCCTTGTTGCGTGGACGATATGATAGTAAATATGTGTGTCCGCTGATTATAGACACATTTTCTATGTAGGCCAGGGCAAGCTAAGAACGGACGTATGGTACGTTAATGCTAACATTTGAAATTTTTATATCTATTAAAAAATATTTTCTAAAAAGCAAATTCTCCTCATCCGCTTTCCGCTTTAACTAACACTGACTACTTATATTAGATATTTAATCGATCCAGATGATTGTTCTATCGATCTGTCTCTCGAGGCTGGATCAAAATGGCTGGAGCAAGATTTGAAATTTTACTTACATCCGCTACTCGTTTAACGACTTACTTTTTACAAGCTCCCGTAATTACGACCATCTAATGGCATCTAATAAAATTAGAAAATAAATGAATCCAACGATGGATGGCGGGAAGCGTCATTATTCACGTAACGCATTTTGCGCCGCCTCTGCTGGACCATCCACTTCCATCCCACTGCTGTGGTTCAAACTGACACACAAGGAAGAAAAGTGCAGGTTTATTTTTTAACCAATGACGTTGAGATTACCCCGTGCAACCTCTCAGAATTGAAAGAGACAGGAACTAAAAGGTAACCCTATTTTCTTTTTATGTGCCATGGTCTTTCAGGACGTAAGCGACCATGTCTCTCCACCTCCCTCTCTCTCCCTTGCAGCTCTCAACAAGTTCCTTCCCTGTGTCACCTCCCCAAGACCACATTCTGTCATCCACTTGCTTAAGTCTGACAGGTATGTCATGTGTTGTTTTTCCTTGTCTCTCTTTCCCTCTATTCGACCTGTGAGTATCAGATTCTCCAGGTTCTCTTTCCTCATTATGCATCCCAGAATCCTCAGCTGCCTCTCTCTCTGATGTTAAGAACGATCCTCCTCCTTGTCTACATCCGCTCCAAGACCTCACCGTTACTCAGTCCACGAAATCCTCAGCATCCTTCTGTAGAACCACATCTCCGTTGCCATCGTGTCTCTTCTTCATCTTTGAGGAGTGTGATAGAAAGAAGACAGATGTAGTATCTCTTCCGTGTCTGCTCTCAGTACAAAGTAAACGGTGGGTTGAATTCTGAGTATTCCTTTTCCTAGACTGCTAAGGCCCTGTCTGCTCTGTTATTTTGCCTAAGTCTGGGGAGAAAAGATGTATTCATACCTTCTCCAAGGGTATTAGCACGCAGAAAGAAAGAACCGATAGCTGAAGTGGTATTTATTATCAGTACTCTTTATCTGGTCGGGGATGCCGGACAATCTCCTCAGAGATGAAGAAGAGAGTTCAGGAAACCGATATGTGTTTTTATTGAATGGTAGCGATAAAAATACAGAAGGACGTGTACCTATGTTTCATAGACTTCGCAAAGGCCTTCGACAAAGTACGCTACAAGGATATTCTGAAACTGCTCAGCAACCTTGATATATTCGGGAAAGATATCAGAATAATCAAGAACCTACACTGGCAGCAAACGACATGCATGCTTATAGGGAACTAGTTCAGTGAATAAACAAAAATAGAAAAGGGCGTAAGGCAAGGATGCGTCTTCTCACCGGACCTGTTCAACCTATACAGCGAGGCAATTCTGAGAGAATTGGAAACCCTATCGGGATTGAGCATTGGCGGCCACAATCTTAACAACATAAGATATGCAGATGACACAGTACTGACAGCAGACACGGAAAAGAAATTGCAAAATCTTCTACAGAAGGTAGTGACGGAGAATGAAAAGAAGGGACTAAGCATAAACCACATGAAGAGCCTGAAATGCGATTTGCAGGTCGGGAACACTAGACTCAAGCAGACGGGGAAGTTTAAATATCTGAGATCCGTAGACGTATTGGGATGGCCGAGGACGCAGAGTATTCCAAGACAGGGGGTTTATTTTCGTAATAAAGAAAAGAATACTGAGCTGTTACGTGACATCTGTCCTTCTTTACGGAGACAAATGTTGGACGATTTCCTCAAAAATGAAGAGACTCGAGGCGACGGAGATGTGATTCTACAGAAGGATGCTGAGGATTCCGTGGACTGAGCCTATGAGCTACAATGAGGTGTTAGAAAGGATGCAAACAAGGAGGAGGCTTATACTTAACAGCAGGAAGAGGCAGTTGAAGTTTCTGGGACACACAATGAGGAAGGAGGGCCTGGAGAATCTGATACTCACGGGTCGAATAGAGAGAAAAGAGAGACAAAGGAAATCAACGCATGACATACCTAGCGAGTATAAGCAAATAAATGACAGAACCTGGTCTGCGGGAGGTGGCAGAGGGAAGGAACTTGTTGAGAGCTGCAAGGAATAGGAAGAGGTGGAGAGCCGTGATCGGCTGTATACTGAAAGGACATGGCACATAAATAGAAAGAATGGTATAATTAACCGTTTCCTTATGAGAAGACATTTGTCATTTATTGGCCGAGCAGCCAGTTCGGCTTTCGGTTATCTCTACCTGTACTTTTTCGGCATTCACCGGGTCGCTTGAGCTGGCACCGTGAAAAGAAGGCACTGCATCCGAACGAAAGCTGATCTAGCGTAGCATTTGTCGTATTCATTCAGACGTGCAAATTTATAGGAATTTCAGTGGGAATTTGGATTCACAAGCGCTCCCAGCAGCATATTTACAAACTTTTAAGTTAGTATTATCATGTTCGAGTTACCTTCTCCGAGACTATTTGCTACCCAAGACTATACCACCCAGTCGTTGCTATTATTTAACCCATAGCTTGAACTGCTTCCAGTTGAAATTTACTTTTTAAAAATCCTCTTAAAAAACCTTTTATAATTTTCTCTCAAAATACATTTTAAAAAAAAAAGAAAACGAGTTTCTCAAGGCCAGTAGATGTTATAGCTCTTTCCACTATTGATTTCTTTCTTAAATTTTGTTTGAAGTAGTGTAAATATCAATATCTTCATTATGTTTTCATGGCAACTGCTCTGATAGTCTATTTCCCTGGTGCCCCGACTACATGAATTTAAGCGTGCTACTAGGTTGGCATCTAGGTCCCACTCTTTTAGAGCTGAAACAGTTAAATGTAACCGCCACTTCTACTCCAGTAGCTTCTTCTTTCGCACTTCCCGACAGTAGAATTCCCTTCCTCTTGTTTGCTTCCCTGATAACTACAATCTTCAAAAATTTAAATGTAACGTCAATCGTCCTCTTCTGATGCCTTGATCTCCGTTCTTTTCTTTTACTCTTTCCTCAATCCCCCCCATACCCATTCTTTTCTCTTACTTTCACTTTCTGTCACTCCCACCGTACTAGTGGCACTTCCGCTTTGCTTTGGCTGAAATGCTTAAAAGATGTCATTATTTTCTCTTTTTACATGTGCTATCCATTTTAGTTGTTTCTGCTGTTGTTAGTCCCCAAGCGATATACGTTCTTCTGATTGGTACAGACTTTTTCTGTGTTTCTGTAGCGACAGTCCACACTGTTCAAAGAAGGGTGATGTTAGCCAAGTCCCACCCCCATGTCTTTACTCCTTCGAACCCTTTTACACAATTGATTTTCATAAGCGAATGATGCCAAAGATACTACCGACAGAGCATGCGGGTAACGATTTATTTTAGGGAAAATGGAAGCGTAAAGGGCACTTATAACACGAACAAAAACTGATGATATGGCTAGCACACGTGAGGGAAAAATGTTTGAAAATTTGGTCCCTCGGAAGACACGCTGAAGACAAAAGAAACAAAGGAAGTGGCGTGTGATTTACAACTTGGGTAAATGAATGGCAGAATAGGATGCAAGAGAGGTAGTGTACATAAATCACCTTTATACTGAGAATCAGAAGAAAGGCAGCTTGGAGAATTTGACACTCACAGTGCATAGTAGAGGCAAGAGAGAAAGAAGTAAATGGCGAGTAACCAACCTAAAAACCTTGTGTTAATGCATTTCAGAACAGAGACTTCATCATCATCATCATCATCATCATCATCATCATCATCATCATCACCATCATCACCACCCTTTGACCCTCTTTGGTTGGTCGGAACTCCATTGACAATCTCTTTCCACACTGTTCGAACCTGCACTGCTATCCTCAGATCCTCAATGTACAACCCTGACTGCAGAGCTCTGGTATCAGGGAAAGTATATTTTCGTGAGAAGACACTTCTAGAAGGATGCCATGGTAGTACGGGTGAGACGATTTCCCTGACCGCTCGGTTGTAGTAGCAGGTAAATTGTAATCGTTTTACACAGACTTGGAGTGATGGTGAAAACGCTACGAAGGTCAGGAAATGGTGGAGAGCTAGGAGCTTCACGTCTTGAACAGAGACGTAATATTGATGTTGATCCTCATTAACGTTTACTGTGTAGTATACGCTTTAAGTATCAACATTGGAAACTAGTGACTGGACTTCATGTATTTAAATGTGCTACTAGATAGGCAACTATGTCTAACCGCTTTAATGTTGAACTAGCTCTCTAGATGCAACGCCCAGTTCTATTCTTTTCCTTGTGCTTCTCCTCTTCCGATTTCTTGCTTCCCTCCATCTACAATCTTCAAAAGTCCAAATGCAATGTCAATCGCCATCTTCTGTCGTCCTGAATCCTGTTCTTTTATTGCCGTTTCCTCACTAAAGTTTTCTCATTCTCTTTCACTCATTGTAACTCGGTGCGTCCTAGTGACATTTTCGCTTTACTTGGGGTGAAATGATTAAGAAAAGGCAGGCTAATCCAGCAGACTAAGCCATAATCAATAGAGTCACATCCTCACCACGCTAGATGTTGCTGTTGTGGTCTATGTTAACAAGAAGGTTTTAAGGAGTGAAGTTGGTTCCTTCACTCTACGATCAACCGCTTTTTGAACTTAGACTTATCATTCTTTTAGACGAGTTACCAACGAAAGCTAGAGAGCTGAATCAGCCCCCACATTAACCACTAATTGTGAGGGAGAAGAGATGAAGGCATACCGTTCCAATGGTATTTGTGGTTTTCAAGAAATTCAAAGGCAAACAGTAAATGCTCTGAAATCTGTTTTGTTATTTTAAAAGTTAGCTGGATTTCGTAAAGCTTTTTATTTTTTCTGGGAAACAAGTTAAAATAATTTAGGACACGTTGAATTTAAGTGTGCAACTAGATTGGTAATTAGATCTCCCCGTTTTACATTTGAACTAGCTAAATGCAACCGTCATGTCTATTCTAAAAGTTTATTTTATTGCCTGCGATATTCGCTTCCGATTTCTTGCTTCCCTGTCACTGGCAATCTTCGAAAACTTTTGTCTTCCTGAAACCTGTTCCTTCATTGTCCTTTTCATCCACACTAAAGTTTTCTCGATCTCTTTCACACTCTGTAATTCGCAGTATATTAATAATATTATTGCCTTGTTTGGGGTTGAAATAATTAAAAAAGGGGTGGTTTTTATTTTTGCAGTCAAAATTATTCACGAAATTCAAAGATTGTAATGTAATCGATCCTGAGCTGGCCTTCCGGATTCAGTCTGTCACCGACGTGACGTGGCTTTCCTCTGTCTTTTTCACGAAAATTTTCAGGAAAAATCTTTCTGATTGGCTTTTTCGCCCTGATGATCCAACTATATGAATTTAACAGTGCTACTGGATTGGCAACTAGGTATCTCCGTTTTATTGTCGAGCTAGCTAGATGCAACCGCCAATTCCATTCCTACAGTTTCTTTTCTCGCACCCGATTCATTGCTTTCCTGCCACCTTCATTCTTCAAAAGTCTAAATGCAACTCCAATCGCCATTTTCTGTCTTCCTAAATCCTGTTGCTTTATTGTCCTTTCCTCACTTCTCCTCACAAAATTCTTCTCGTTCTCTTTCACTGACTGAAACACACTGCACCCTAGAGGCATTATCGCCTTTTGCAGTGTGATTGGTCCTGATCTGGCATCTCCTCTACAGTCACTTTCTCGCAGACGCGCCGTCATTCTCCTCTGTCTGTTCTACAAATACTTTAACTGCTCCGAAGTGCTACTTTCACTGGTTCCCAAACTGCACGAATTCTAGCGTGCTACTAGGTTGGCGTCTCGGTCCCACCCATTCACTGTCGAAACTACTAAATGTAGCCGTCTCTTCTACTCCTATATCTTCATGCTTCGCACTTCCCCTCTTTGGAACTCCTTTCCTTTTACTTGCCTCACTGATAGCTATAATCTTCAATTATTCAACTGCAAAGTCATTCGACATCTTTAGATGCCTTGTTCTATTCCCCGTTCTTCTCTTCATCTCTTTCCTCCATCACTCCTCTTTAGACTTGCTCGCATTCTCTGTAACCCCTTGCGTGCTAGTGGCACTCCCGACTCACTTGGGGTGAAAAGCTTAAAAAAACAAAGAATTTAGAGTGAAATGATTAAAAAAATTACCATGAGCTGTGATGACGAACCAGTTGTATATATTTGGTAAGCATTTTTTATTCTAGCACAAAAACAAGTAGAGGAAGAATGGATAAAAAGAATGGCATCCAAAGTCTAAGTGAATAAAACATTTCAACTTATAAAACGAACATTTGAATACAGGCTGGAACATCGATAGACTGCACCAGAAACTGACAAATACCATTTTTCAAGCAACAAACATGACGGATATATAGCGTAGATAAATAATTTTTGAAAGATGTAAATTGATGGTGAGATAAAAGAGACATATTTAGAGATTTTCAAAAAGGAAATTCGATTGAGCAATTATATTATTCCTCTTTTGTACTGTTGATCGATGTTTTAATTAAAATTAAATTCTCGACATTAATAAGACGTATAAAGCCAACAGACAAAAATAGATTGGGCTTTCGTTTTAGTATTCTTTGTCGGTTTTTTTATTTCATTTTTCATCTTTACATAAAAAACGTTTTTTGAACTTTCTTCGCTTTTATAGTTCGCTTTAATGGTTTTATAATGTGAACATTATCAAATTTTCAACAGTTGCTGTAGCCTCGCATTAACACATTAGCCATCATTCAAATTAAAAGCTTAAAAAGAAGAAACGAAGAAGAAATGAAGCATATCAGGAAGACGATAGATTGCTTACTACTAATAATATTATTACATTTAGTAGTAGTAGTAGTAGTAGTAGTAGTAGTAGAAGAAGAAGAAGAAGAAGAAGAAGAAGAAGAAGAAGAAGAAGAAGAAGCAGAAGAAGAAGAAGAAGGGGGAGAATTATTTTAGGAATACAAATAGAGGAAAGCTGATCGACTTATTATTACTACTCCTATTATAATAAGAAGAAGGTTGGGTTATTTTAGGAATAGAAAAGAAAGAAGGTAGATCAACTATGAGAAGAAGAAGAAGTGGGAGAGAATATTAGTGAGTAAAAAGAAAAAAGAAGGCGAGACTGGTACTTATAGATGATGATGATGATGAAGAAGAAGAAGAAGAAGAAGAAGAAGAAGAAGAAGAAGAAGAAGAAAGAAGAAGAAGAAGAAGAAGAAGAAGAAGAAGAAGAAGAAGAGTGTTATTTTAGGAATTGAAAAGGAAGAATGAGGCTTACGAGATTAATAAAAAGGAATAGAAAAGGTGGACGAATGTAGATTGATTATTACATGAAGAAGAAGAAGAAGAAGAAGAAGAAGAAGAAGAAGAAGAAGAAGAAGAAGAAGAAATCCAAATTCTTCCACTTTGTATTCTTTTTCTTCCTCACCATCTATTTGTTGATCTAATTTATTCCTTTTCTTATCCTAGAAGAAGAAGGAGATGAAGAAGAAGGAGATGAAGAAGAAGAAGACGAAAAGCAGAATGAAGAAGAAGAAGGAGGATAGAAAGAAGAAAAAGAAAAAATGGGAAAGAAGAAGAATATATAATTAGTGAACATGAAGAAGAGATATAAAAATAAATAAGCTAACAAAAAAATGAAATAAAATACAATAAATTTAAGAACAATGAATTAGACAAAAAAAGTTGACGAAGAATGTGAAGGAGAAGGGCCGGAAAGTAGTAGTAGTAGTAGTAGTAGTAGTAGTAGTAGTAGTAGGGAAATAGAATCAAATGGCGGAGGGAAGAAAAAATAAGCAGAAAGTAAAGACAGAAAATGAAAGAAAATATCTCGCCAATACTCAAATTTGAAAAGATAAAAAAAAAATCAATCCCTGACCCAACCTCTTTTTCAACACGAGAACACACCATTCCCGCCATACGGCTACTTAAAGGGCAGCATATACAGTTGCCGACTGATGACATTTTTTGTCAAAACTCATAGCTCATCTGCGTCCGGAGGTCGTAGAAGCAATGAACATCGATTCGCTTGTCACTGCCAATTGTCATCATTTCGCTTGATACATTTTTGTCATATTCTTTCCAATTTAATTGTCATTTCGAGTTTATATCCTTTCTCTTACTTCAAGGAATCCTATCACGAATTGGATAACCAGAACAATTATGTGTGAGAATACACTCTCACACACACGAACCCACACGTACACAAACACGCACACAGATATAAATATAAATATGAATATAAAATATATATAGGGATATATAAATATGTATAAATATATGTATAAATATAATATATATATATATATATATATAATATTTAAGTATTTATTAATATAAAATATATATATATATATATATTTATGTATGTATAAATATAAGGCATATATATATTAAGTATATATAAATATATGTATAAATATAATATATATATATATATATTATATTTATACATACGCGCATATATATATATATATATATATATATATATATATATATAAATATATATATATATATATATATATATATATTTAAGTAGTTATAAACATAAAATATCGCACACTGAATGTGTTACCAAATATATATATTTTACAAAAACTGAATTTAAAATTTTCCCACTCCTTCGTGCTAGAATTATAATAAAGGAACTACAATGTATCTATCTTTCTATATATTTGATATGAGAACGAATATACTTTTCTCCGTATCTATTTTTCTCTATTTTCATTCTTTTTTCTTTCTTTTGTTAAATTTTACATATATATATATATATATATATATATATATATATATATATATAGAGAGAGAGAGAGAGAGAGAGAGAGAGAGAGAGAGAAATAAAGAGAGGGGGAGAGAAAGAGAGTTAGGGAAGATGTGGTGGAGTTGCAGGATTTCGGCTTTGAGACATTTTGCAAGATTTAATCAAAGAACCGCTGAACAGACTTTAAAAATTTCCTTTCGGTCATCCGTTAACTTTTTATCAGCAGAAATGTTCATATAGACAGCCTATCGTCATTCAAGTATGTTTGGTTCAATAATCTGGACATATTATGTGTATACATTTTTATTTTAATCCTTTTAAGTTCATGGACGAATTTCTTAATGCTTTTACAAAACTGAGTAAGAAAGACATCGTGGTTTTGGTTATTTCTTTTATTTAACCAAGTCCTTTCAATCACATCCAAGATCATCTTCAGTGGCGAATTGCTAAGACAAAAAATTAATTTAATTGATAGTTGGGTATTTTTTGTAAATGCGCACGAAACGCGTTCCGTTATAGTCAATTTAATAATTAACGTTAAAAATATGCAAGGGAGTTAATTTACTTTTTTCTTTTTACTAATTTTTTTAAATACTCAACCTCAAATTTTAAAAGAAAAATAAGAAAATATACCATTTGAGCATCCCCAATCATTGCTTTTATAGACATTCATTTTATTAATTTTTTAATTATTGTTTTAATCTTTGTTTTTATATAGAACGCTACAGAAATTTGAAGTTTTTGTTTTATATTTTCCTGGTGGAGTATACATGTATTGTCAATTAATATTTATGTAAAAAAAGAATGTGGACAGGAATGTTCTTTTACATGTTGTGCAACATAAGTAGCATCCGTTACATAAGCTTTCTTGACAATGTTTTCACCGTGAAAGCAACATATATTACGTTTTTCCCAGAGATTCAATCTCCCAAAGTACATTTAAATTGATATACAATGTTGGTCTTTTGTAAAACATTAATTGATAGAGAAGTGTTATTGCGGATGATTAAGTTGGTTG